>JABSTQ010007509.1:0-31118 GCA_013358835.2 Ixodes persulcatus
AATGAAGCGCCAGCCCACATAGACGCCTTGATAAGCTTCTATACATCCAGGGGCTTTGAAGCCGAGTGTGTGCTACTAACAGATTGACTGGGCCCGAATTAGAAATGAACGCTTACGCAGCTCTTGCATCCGATTCCTGCTTCACATCGCGCTAACATCTAGAATGTATAGGCATCGAATCATCTGCTTAGGAGCATCTCCAACTTCTTCCTTCATCACTAAACAGACGGCCGCCATAGTATAGCACATAGGCCCTTTTCAGATGATGATTGTGATCAAAGTTGCCAGTCTGAATTCCGGAAAGGGTCTATGATGACCAAAATATATTGCTATAGAGTTAGATCTCTCTAAATGCTGCTATAGACCTTTCCAAAAACGAGCTTGTGGCCGGTGCCATTTTGAGCGTTCGTGCGTATGGCGCGTGCTTTGCTCGCTTTCCGAAGCGACGAACACGCACGTGCTGGGCTGTGAAGATCGCACGCTGGACTGTGATTTTGTAAACATTAGAAAGGTCTATAGGGGGTATTCACTGGACCCCATATTTAAATGCGCTGTTCACTACGAAGGCCCAGAACGAGTGCGGCCTTGATGTGTGGAATGCACTTTGCAAAAATAAATTTGGAAGCTCATTGTCAGCACGCACTCAGCAGCCATGGATTCAGCCATTGCCGTCAGTGAGTACCAGTGTGGCTCATATGCTCTTTGTTTATGGTAGGGTGCCTTCATGTGCGCCTTGCTTAGGGTGGAGACATCCGGCCATTTTGTCCCACACGTTTATTTTCTTTTTTGTTCAGAAGCGCGTGAAAGAGCGTGTCTCTGCACGCGTTTGTGGCGCTGACTGTGCTATACATAGGTTGCACTGACGTAATTTGGTCCTCCTTTCTGGTGGCCGAACTTCCTCGAGCGTAGCCTTTACTGTGCATATTCTACAAGCAGTACACGAGCGTCCGCGAGCGAGCGGAAACGAGTGAGCATAGATTCATTATAACAGCAGGTTTTGGCCACCAGAAAGGAGGAAGGATATGACGTCACGTGCAACCCATGTATGGCAACATTTGATTTTCGTCGATTCCTTTGAGTTTTATCCGTGAGCGCGTGCTGTCGTCATCGGGTTACTACAAAGGGTGGCATCACCCTAAACAGAAGGACATTGAGACACCCTAGTTTATGGTAGACTCTACTTATTCCCTTGTTACACGGGCACACTTAACTGCACTTACGCTAAGCCACAGGTAGCGTACAGTACTTGCGGACGACATTCTGCGGCTATGCAGTCAAAGCTATTGGGCGAACGTCCGTTTGAGCATCTTGAGCACCCATCAAAGCAGTGCACGCGCGCTTTTCACTTTTTCTGAAATAGCTGTCCGAGAGTATTGTGCGGTAACTGTTGGTACCGCGTAACCGCAGTTAAAGCTGAGTTAACCGCGATTAAGGGTGCCCATGTAACAGGGATACTAGAGTGGTGACACCTGACTATTTGATTTCAAACACTTATTTCCCCCGAGAGTAAGGGCCACGTCACAACTACGTCGGGTTCACTCGCGGCCATAGCTGTGCGCGCGACTGCTGAGCGCGAGCTGATAGCGAGCCATGCGACACGATCTAGATTGCCCGTCTTAGCGTCTATTCAAGTGAGTTCATGCGACACCATCAAGATTGCGGTCTTAGCAGCCTATGAATGTGAGTTTGTTTTGAACATGAACATTAAAGCAGGAGATGGAGCAGATGATGTCGCAGACGATGTAGCGGACGATGGTGCTCATCTGCGCTAGCTAGGGGGCGCTGAGAGGATACTACTAGTATAGAGTGCCTTCATACACACGCGCGCTTTTGCTTGAGTGGTGACATCTCAGCCATGTTTACGCCCAATCGTTTTTTTTATGCATTTTGAAGTACGCGCAATCCGGTGTCAATCAGCTCGAGCGCGTAGCTTTGGCTAATGCATAGACGCCATTTTAGCGCCCAGGTCACGCAACGAGTGCGCGAGAGCGTCACGCGCTGAACATTCAGTGCAACAATGGATGTCTTCACCTGAGACAGACAGACATGTAGGCACCCTAACTACTAGCAGAGCCTGACTACTAGTATGACGTTTAGAGGAGGAAACGCGCAGGCCTTGTCTTCTAGGTGAGATTGCTCCAGCACGCGCTCGTTGGATTTCGGCGTGTGGGGCTTCACGTGCGCCGAAGTGCTGAAGACGGTAGGAAGCTCGCTTTGGATTGGAGCATTATGGCGCTGATCTGTTACCTCCTTATGTAGCTTTAGACATTCCCCCTCCGCTATGTCAGTTTTTTCGCTTTTCTGCAGTGGCGCAGGCCTTCTAACATTACGACGTAACATTCGAAATGGATCATGTTTTGTAGATTTTGGATAACTTGAGTAGACGAAAAAGAGGCAGACGAGCCAGGGACCAGGAGCACGGGAGCGCGTGCAGACCATTATAGCAGTTTTCTATTAGCCCCGTGCGCGACCGAAAGCGTCGCTGTGGTCGGCCTTCCACGATTGGCCGAACGCTGACTATGACGTCGAAAGGGGATTTTCATCGACGGAAATAGAGGAATGAAAGAACTTATTTTGACGGTGTTGGCAGTGTTCCTTTGAGAGCGCAATGATTTCAAGCTTCCACCATGCTAATAACAAACACCACGAACTTGTTGTTTGCAAGGTAATGACCGTCACAAAGGGGAACCACAGAGGGCGCCACCAAACTTCTCGCCGCTAATAAAGGCCATCCGAAGCGGACGTGTCCTCAGGCCTCTTTCTTCTACAGTGCCATAACCGGCCCTTCTCAGAGTGAAACTAAGAAAAGACCAGATGTCTATGCACCGGACGCATCAATCTGTTCACTTGCATTCAATACTATTTATAAGTATGTCGCCAACTAACACACGGTTATTATTTATTGCGGCAAAGCGTTCATCGGAAACCGATAACATCGTTCCAATATATCTTAACGTCGGAGTGAGAGGACGCACTGCAGTTCGGACTACCTAAGGCAAAAGCTCGCCCTGACAACACAGTGACCCTTTATTCAATACCCACCCCTGCTTATCTAGATCGGGATCAGCAACATATTTGCTTGGTGGTGCATCAGAACTGCGTGATGCATGCAGTAGTAATACAGGCTAGCATATTGTAATGCATTGTCTAAATTTGAAAGATGGTGGATAAACGCAAAGACTAGCCGCCTTTGTTTCACTTTCTGTTCGGACATCAAACGCCGGCGTCTGGCGTTTGAACGCAAGACGCTACGCGAGGAGCAGACCACACCCTTGCCCGCTTTAATTTGAGGGAGACTTTGGGTAGAGACAAAAGAAGCTAGCCTTTGCGTTTACCACGCTAGTCGTAACTGACTTATCTCGAAAGTGATGACGTCAAACCGTGGCGCTGTGTTCAGAACAATCTGCTGTTATGAACAAATGCATGTGGGTTCCACGTGAAGTTAGATACTTACTGATAAAAAGTAAATAGGTTTTTTTTAAGTGATGTATCTCTCAATATCTTATTATAATAACTTTTTTGTATTGTCACAGTACCATTAAGTGGTGACAAAAGTACACGAGGCCGTAAGGAAGTTTGAGGACCGGGTTTGCCTTCCTAGCACATGACACGATGACTTCGCGGTTTCGGTGATTCCTTCTGAGGGAGTACGCGACTGCGTTAAACAGGCCCTTTCCGAAATTCAATCTGGCCACCTCGATAACCATCGTCAAAGTGTACATCATATGTACATGCTAATGGCTTGCCTTCTGATGGCTGATGTCGGAACATTTTGAAGACAAGCACCAATGCAGAGCCTGAACATTCCTGAGATTAGTCCGTTGTATTGTTGTTCGACGTCAGCATGACGAGCCTTATAAGCTCTTTTGCATTGAGGGTGCGTGCGAATTTTTGCATTGTTTCGGCAACTTATAACACAAAAAAAAAAGTTCATTACATTTTTACAAAGTTTTTTTAATTGCTTCCGAACTGTAGCGAAGCCTGTCTTATACAGTTGCCTAGATATATTTTCGCACAGTCTTCCTTACTAATATCTTCACATCGTTCCCCTCTTTGTGTATTATTTCAGTCTCCGACCAGAGCGCCATGCAGGTGTTACATTCATGGATATGTTTTGCGATTTCCGAGTCTTGTGCAATGTTATTCACCTTTATTTTGTGTTCGTTTAATCTGTCATATATGTAGCATGACGTCTGTCCTACATATTTAAATCCACACTCCAATGGTATTTCATACACAACACCAGTCTCGCAACATACCGATTTTTCCCGGCGGGCCTTTTTTGCACTCACTCACAGCCGTTTGAAATGGCGTCAATTTACTTAAACTAAAATCTGAACTAAAAACCGTGTCCTCTCCAGAATACGTCACATATGCCTTCAGGTTGTGAGAAATCTCATAAAAATATGGGATTAGAGCAAAGCGGTTTCTTGATTTCTTTTCCGTTTCTTTTCTGCCTTTGATAAACAATTCTAATAGCCGTTTGATAAAACAGTCATCACACTAATAAGCCTTTCCACTGTCTTTCTACCGATTCGGTGATATGATGGACACCCGACATTCCTAACGCGTTCCTGACCAATGACTTTACGATTCCAGCCTTTACGGTCTTCGAATGACAATTCAATCTTGGCAAAACCGGTTTCGTATTTCCTTTTCCGTATTCCCAACATCCCTCGATTATCAGACACTGCAGAATATCTTCCTCCAGTTTTTCCACTCTAAACTTTATTTCTCGAGCCGTTGACCTTATCACACCTCCTATGCTTTCTGATAGACCTTCCGTAAACGTACCAGAGCCGTGAATACAGAGAGTTTGGTCAATGCTAGGCGCTGGCAGAGCCAGGGCGTGCACCAGACGCAGAAAGTGGGCCACTAGGAGCCATAAAGAATCCCCTAGCGGTGGTAGCAAGAAACTGTTTTAATCAAAGGTATATGTTCGTGTATGGCTTTAATAAGCGCGTAAGAGTGAAGTGTAGTAATCCTTCGTGGGTTTAAAATGGGGTGCACGTGATGTTTCGATCATGATCATGTAAAAAACTGTAAAAAAGGAATGCGGCCGCTCAACTCTGTTTTGCTCGGACGGAGTGTGACCGCTCGGACGGCAGATTCCCGGCCCTCGGCGCTAGGCGTACGGATTATGTTGATGGTTCGGCTATTCGCACTTTTCCACCATGATTTTGGATGACCCCGATTGAAACATCACGTGCACCATATTTTCAGTCACCGAGAGTTACTCCGATTCACTTATCAAGTTTGTTTCTCGCGACCACAGCCGCACTTATCAAGTTTGTTTCTCGCGACCACCGCCAGGGTACTATTTTCGGCTTCTGGTTGACCACATTCGAATTTCTGAAGACGCCCTTGAACACGCCCAGCCCGCTTTAGGCCAATGGCGCCTCCTCATGGGTCTCCTATACTTCCCAACGAATGGCCAAACTCTCTACATATACGGCTCTGAAACGTGCTGTCGGGGCAAAATGAAACGCGAACAGAGGAGCGCGCGGCTCGCGGCGCAGACTGTACCGAGAGCCACGCACTCCACTGTTCGCATTTCATTTTTCCCCGATAGTACATACTAGGATGTCATCTACATATCTCCTCACTATTGCGATTCCCGGGGACTACCCCTGTAGATTGTCGTGAACTGCACGATCCAAATAACTTAAGTAAACTTTGGCTAAGATTGGTGCGACTGATGACCCTATACAAACACCACCTTTCTGTATATACTGCCTTCCTTCGTACTCCACTACCGTTGACTTCAGATAAAGCTCCAGAATTGAGAAACCTTCTACCGATATACCTAAGGCCGATTGGAACTTAACGAGATTCTGTCCCAATGCCTCCCTCACTCTCTGCATTAACCGAGTCTTCATTGAGACCTAGGTTGTTTGAAGTGGTACCTTGAATGTGATTGTCGACCTTTAAAGTGCGACCTTTAAAACACTTAATTTGTTTTGTTGTTGTTTTTTCTTCTTTTCTTGTTTTTGACTTGTGTTCGCTTAAGAAATGTTCTTTTTAGATGCGGAGCATCTCTTGCTCGGGCTATGTCCCGCGGCGTCGGCGTTGTAGTCTGCCACTCACACTACGCATGCGCAACTCTCCTCCTTCCCTCTCTGCAAACAGCTGCGCGTTACTCTCTCCGCTCTCTTTCTCTACCAGCTGTGCGTGCCCTTCGCGTGCGTTCGATTCTAACCACACCGCGCGCGCATGCGCAACTCTCCTCCTTCCCTCTCTGCAACAGCTGCGCGTTACTCTCTCCGCTCTCTCTCTCTACCAGCTGTGCGTGCCCTTCGCGTGCGTTCGGTTTTAACCACACCGCGCGCGCATGCGCAACTCTTCTCCTCTAGTCTCCTCTCCTTCAACTGTGAGTATAAGCAGCGGTAGCTCCTTTTCTCTCTCTGCGCGCGTTCAGTTCAGCGCTGTTGACTCCACTTCACTCCGTTCTTCCGATGAAGTGTGATGGAAGGAGCAGTCCCGTCAGTTAGTGTGTTGGCGCAAGCAAGCGTCAGCACCACCCCACAAACTCACAGCAACGCTACGTCCACTGAAGACAAAGCTGCGCAGCGAAGGGCACGCGACGCTGAGCACAAACGCTTGATGCGAGCGGCAGACCCTGAACTACGGGAACGAGAAGCGGCGTCCATTCGTCAACGTCGAGCGGCGGATGCTGAACTACGACAACGTGAAGCAGCGGCGGGTCGAGAACGTCGAGCAGCAGAACCTGAGGTTCGGGACCGTTGCTCCGCATCATCCCATGGTTCCCCTCGGGAAGATGGTGTAATTTTTTTTTTTTTTTTTTTGTAGTAGGTCGGGGGGGGGGGGGGGGGCGTTTTTTGAATCAGAAGGGGAAGATATCCTTTTGTTCAAGTTTGAAGGTGGATGGATGTTGACTTATCGCGTCGACCTGTCAGGTTGTCCAAATTCTTGCATTGTGTGATGGAGATTCTGTCGCTTGAACTGTATAAACTTCGTCCTTTTGTGTTGGTGTAGATGACCAAAAAAAAATGGTTTGCTCTGTATGTTTATACAGCCTTGATGGAGTAGATGAGAAATGTAGCCAGTGCAGTGCAACCGCTAACCTGGGGTTTTTAACGTGCATCACGCAGTAGTGATCTCACATACGCGTGCCAGTGCGAAACTCATCCAGATCGAAACGGGCGGGGGCGGCGGGGATCGAATCCAGGAGGTTCCCAGCGCAAGCTTTCGCTCCACGCTCTGAGCTGAGACGCGATAGCCCACTCGGCCACTTCCTCCCCCAATGTGTAGATGACCTTGATATTTAAACTATATAAGGAGGTGGACTAAATAAACGAGTTAGCTGAGTTTGAGACGTCGTCCTGTCTATTTTATGTCTCTTCTACGATTTGATGTTTCTTCTCTACCCCAGTCTCAAATTAATCCAACAACCTGAATGTTCACAAGGTCGCCTGCACCCTTAGGACATTTCCTCTGATACGCTGGTATCTATTGTTGTATATCCTGAATAATTATTATAAATAAAACAAATGGCTCTGTTTTGAACGGATTCTAGATTATTTGTGAGGTACGACTGCCACGGAGGCCACATCAATGAGGCACATGTATTTCTGACATATCTTATAATACTTATCTGACAGAACGAAAAAAAAAAATTCGGATATTAGGACATCTTTTTAGGTCTTATGTGTCATACGAAAGCAGACGGAACGTTGGAGAGAGGAGGAGGTTTCCCCCTCTCCTCTCCAGTGTTCCGTCTGCTTGTTCCTCCCCAGCCTTCCTTTCCCTCACCCTAGCTTCTTGAGCTGTAACTTACTGTGGCGATGACTGTCTACTGCTGATGAATTATGCCAATTAAGTGCTTAATTGATGGTACCGAAATTTGTTAAAACTAAATTCTTACGAAACAGTAGTTTTGTCTTTCAAAAAATTGCAAATTGAAAGTATTTTTTTTTTTTACTCTTTTGACAATTTACCCCGAGTAGTGTGTAGTGCATAGAAGATCTAGGAGTATATGATGACAATGCAATTATATATTAGCCCAACTTTGTCTTTTAATTCACATGTTTGTTACATTATGAATGTTGGTTTTTGGATTTAGGAGTCATTTCCAGGATTGCCCGTGAACTGTCATGGTTAGATTGCATATGCAGTTTATGTTGTTCTTTGATGCGTACCAAGCTTGCGTTTTATTCTGTCGTTTGGAATTGTATTGATTGCACAAAGCAAGCTAAAACCAACAAGTGCATATACATTTTTTTTTTAATTTTTTGTCACCTCTATATCGGTTGCACTGTTTATTGTGATTATGCAAGAGTTTTACACCGATACGGCTGTCCTACACTAAGCTCGAGAAGACTTGAGCGTGATCTAATTTTTTACATAAGTGCTTTCATAGTTTAATGGATTGTTAAAATCTCACGTCTGCTGTACGTATTTATTCGCCGCGAGTAATATTGAGGGTGACTCCCACCTTCTCAGTTGAAGAAAATGACCTAACCAGTCCTATGAACCGCGTACATTATTTTTATAACACGTTCAGCAGAACCACTCTCGACATCAACTACTCAATTGTTTTGTCAATTGTCTGCATTCAACTGTTTAGGTTTTCTCTTAATATTGTTTAACTACTTAGTGTTTATGTAAAAATATACTTGGTGTGAGTTCTGTGTTAGTTGTTTTTAATTTACATTCGTTATCCGAATTCTACTTCAAGGCCACTACCTTTGCCAACTACACCATTTTAGGTAGTTTTAATGACCCACATAGGTTACTATATAACGACATTATTTAGCCGGCATCAACACCACAAATATTTAATATTTTTGTGCATCATAATCGAGGCGATCTCGCTAATCATGAGCACAAAATAAACTGATGCTGCTGCTGCTGCAGATTATGATGATCATAATGATGAGGGGGGGGGGGGGGGGGAGGGGGAGTTGTATACGTTAGTCTTCTTGCTGAGGGTGTAGCATGTTTGAGGTTTCGGAGCAAATATTCAAGAGTACGTTTATTTTCAACTATAACAGAGGTTATGTAAGTAGTCCATGATAGGTCAAAGGTAAACTGAACACCCAGATATTTATTTATTTATTTATTTATTTCCATACCTTAAGGACCCCTTGCGGGGTATTACATAAGGGGTGGGCATGGTGGTCGTGCAATATATAATGAACAAATGCAAGTAGATAATACAAAATAAACAGTGTAACAAATAGACACTCAAAAAGGACTTGCAACTTATACAATACAAATAAAAATTAAACAGCAAACGCACACAAAAAATAATGAAAGGTTCAATGCTAGATAAATGCTAGAAAACTTTTAAATATGATACTGGTGTTTA
The DNA here is from genome assembly GCA_013358835.2 of Ixodes persulcatus. Classification (NCBI taxonomy): domain Eukaryota; kingdom Metazoa; phylum Arthropoda; class Arachnida; order Ixodida; family Ixodidae; genus Ixodes; species Ixodes persulcatus. The sequence continues at coordinate 9,332 of JABSTQ010007509.1, forward strand.
GTTATACTGGTATACTGATGATAGCAATGGTATACTGATGATAGCTGAAAAATGAACAGGCTGTTACTTGAGGATTAGCAGGGTAATACGAAAATGATGTGGCACGTGAAATGCGGGGAAAAAGTTATTATTGCTCCTTTATTACAATGCACTTCAACTGAAATCACAAAACGAGAGCCTGACGCTGCTTTGATATTATGTTATATACAGATACTTATCTCGCTCTATTTTTAGAAGAACCCCTCAGACATCATAACTTTATATAGTATCAATATTATGATAAAATCAAGATCAAAATCATATCATTACGCAAACGATTCAAAATGTTGCAGACGGCACACTTCAGTGATTCCGTGCGAGTTCATCATGCGTTCGTCGTCTGCGGCAGGCAACTCGAGACGTCTCGAGCACCGCAAGTTACCGTCGCAAATATTTCAGAAGTAGCCGATTCTCGGCAAACTCCTGTCGTGGCAGGTGTGAAAACTAAGCGTTTTATATCTACTATTTCTTGATGTCTAAATTCCACGTCCGATTTCTGACCGATGGTTCTTTCTCATCGAAATGCTGTCCCATGTATTCGTTCATAGCAACACACCTAACAACGGTTCGTATGAATCAGTGACGTCATACTGACGGGGTCAATCAGAACATGGCACTCTGAAGTCCCAGCGCGCTCTCATATCTCCTCCTCTTTCATAGTTTCTCTCCGTACTAGTTGAATTGATTAAAGTAATGCCTATGGTTTACCGAGTGCATTGCGGTACAGTATTGGGTCAGAGACTTCTAATTATATAGCGTATTTAAAGCAAATCTAGTATGTATTACCGGACTTAAAAAGAACATTTTGTGTCGAAAGGAGCTTAGCTGGCAGATTCGTTTTTTTCGTGACTTTATGAACGTTGTTTTTTGCAGAAACTGGCCGAGGAAAATTTGGAGTCCCTGGTGGCTGAACCCCGGACTCCGGAGCAGGCTGAAGTCACCAACCCGCTACAGGGGGCTGCCTACAACCAAACCGTCAAGGTTGCCATTGCTTTAGCCCTCCTTCTGACATTCGCCATCGTTATTGCAAGCCTACTCGTCAACAAGCAGGCCAAAGCGTCGAATCTCGCTTCGTGCGACTACAACTTCTGCCTTCCATACAAAGCCATGCTGGAACGACATGCAGAGGGAACAATCAACACTTGCAACAATATCTACCGCGTTGCCTGCGACCGCTGGGCAATAGCTGGGATCCACTCGATATACCGAAATGGCATGGATCGGTTCATTAGGAGAGCGACAACTCAACTGGCGTCGGCCAAGTTGCCATCCGCGGGTCCTTTCAGTAGCTCCGAAAAGGCGACGAGGTTCTTCCAGAGTTGCCAAGACTCCGTTCTCTCGGGCGTAAGCCAGTTGGACCGGCTGGTCGGTCATCTAAAGAACGTCGGCGTGACCTGGCCCAGGATTCCGGAGCACCCGGATGTGTTGGCCACAATGGCAAGACTTCGGCTCACGTTCGATCTAGACACGTTACTCGATATTGTGAGGAACGAAGGCCGCGGCACTCACCACGTGACTGTGGGTTCATGTAACTGGCTCGGAGGATACGACAAAACAATGCGCGACATGGTAGAAATTATAACGACAACATATAAATCCCTAACGTCAGGATTGCTCCCGCTGTCCTGTCCGAACGCGTCATGCCGCCCCGTACCTCTAAATGACTTCCTGACGTTAGCGAAGACAGTCTACAAATTCGTTGGAACAAAATACTCTCAGGTCAACAGCTATCTGAGTGACGTAAAAACGCTTTCGAGGCTCACGACGGCGTTCGAAAAGCACCGATGGGAACGAGTTTTCGGTGCCGTTCTCAATCTGTCAAACGATATGATAGTCATAGAAATGACAAGCTACGAGTACATGGATGCCTTCAACAGCCTTGTTAGGCAAGTCGGTGAGCAAAGCATTCACAACTTCGTTGGCTGGTTGGCCTTGCTGGAATTGACGCCGTTTGTAGACAGCAATATAGCCATCGCACATTTTTTTGACAAACGTTACTTGTTGACAACTATCGCGCCGTTCGCTTGCCTCCAACGCACCGAACGTTTTTTCGGATTAGCAACCTACAGCGGGCTCATGAAACAAATTTCTCCCGCGACGCTAAAACTGGCCAAAACCCTTTCCAGCGACATTCACAAACACCTGCTACATAGGCTGAAACAGAGGCCCGAATGGGCCAGATCGGAAGGGCTGCTTGTAGACATCAGCGGCAACATAAACGATTTAAAACGAAGCTTGGCGCTTCTAGACGAACATTTCAAGAACACCCCTTCGATGGGTGACACGTTCATCGAAAACTGGGTCCTCCTCGTAAAAGCAGGTTTTTCGCAACATAAAATGCGAAGCTCTATGTTCAGTGCCGACTTCACCTCCCAACGAGTCCATAATGGACTCCAGCCATACGATATTAGTCAAGGAACATCGCCACTTCCGCCTTTTGCGCACGAACTCCGACTGCTCAGAGAGTTCAGTGAGCCCGCCGAAAATTACGGACGTTTCGGCGTTTACGCGGCCATGACGATGCTCTTAAATTTTCTGAATAATGTTTCTGAAAACCTTGCTTGGAACGAGCTCTTCAGAAACGCAACGTCTTGTTTCAGAGCTCTTGGAGTCCGGCCGCAGGACGTGAAACAAATCACTATCAGAGCGCAGGCCCTAAAGATTGCCTTTGAGGCTTTCGTAAACACCATGAGTTCGACTACATCCGTGTGGAGGGCCCGCCTGGGAAAGCAAATGTTTTTTCTGAGTTTTGCATCCCTGTGGTGCTCGCACTTTCACCCCAATCACTCGGAAACTGATGTCAACATTATGTGCCTTATGGTACCCGGGTTTCCCTCGGTGTACGATTGTACGGAAGAAGCGCTGCAGCCTTGTTTCTTCTTGTGATTCACTAGAAAGCTTTGACTTTACTGGCTAATATTTAAAAGAAATCATTATAATAAAGAGAAACCGAACATTGTTTGCAGACCGCAGAGTTTCGTGGCATCGATACAAGAAATAGGCTTTTCAATAAGAAACAATATGGGGATCGTTTTAATGAACCTCAGGTAGCTTCCAAATGATTGCTGAAGTTTCATAGTCTCTTTATGCGCGAAGTTCATGAGGGTTCCTCTCGAGGTCATTGTTCTAACATTTAAAATGACACTGAAAAGTCAATAGACCTCCTGCAAAATTAAATCGATGCAAGCGGCATAATGCCACGAAAAGCATTTTGAAAATCTGTTGACCATTTATTTTCGGTTTTGATTGGCCAATTTTACTTAACAACATCACGTCAAAACTAAGTAGAGAGTTCGCCTTTTCAAATGTGCGATTTTTATCAATTTTAATACTGCAGGCGTTACCAACCGATACAGACGGAATGTCGGGGCATTTTTAATTCGGCTCCCGCCGGACGAAGATGGCACGTGGAAAAAGATGAACTATACTCGGCCGGACATACTCTTCTTCCGGGTGCACAATGCTCTAGGTTTTTTACATTATACAAAAAACGGGAGGGTGTTGCTGCACTCCGGAGGGGTAGCAAGGCCGCCAGACAGGTACGGGATGCTGTAGGATTACAGGCTTAAGGCGCAACCCCCCCCCCCCCCACCCCCTCCCTTGGTTAGTGTGATTCTGAACCAACAGATGGTGGTGGGATCGCCTTCCACGCAGACCTGTACATCAATGCGAGAAATTGTGTGTGGTGGCGCTTCAATACGATGGGGTATTTTTCTATATCCTGAAATTGACATCCCTGGTCCTTCGCTTGTTTTTCTCTGCGCGAGTTTTGGAACGCGCGCGACTGCTTCAGTTCTCGTGCAAGGGGGCCGGTTGCCTCTGGGTTGCCTATGCTCCGAGCTCTCGTCTCGAGCAAATGTGGTCAGAACAGAACACGAAAATAGTCCTGAGCCAAACGCCGAGACACATACATGCACATCAAAACAATCAACACGTTGAAAAATATAAAATTGTCTGTGCGCCGTTAGCACCCCGCGGGGATTTCGGAGGCCCATTACACATATTTAAATGTTATCAAATTTATAGGGAGTATCCACTGGCGGCCATAACTGTGTGCGCGAATGCTGAGCGCGTGCTGATGGCGAGCTTCCACAGTTCTTTTGCAACGTGCATTCCGCACCATCAAGAGTGCCGGTTTTAGCAGCCTATTGTTGTGAGCTCGTTCTGAGCATGCGCTCTAAACAGTACCCACAACTATGGGGTTCAGTGAATACTCCCTATATGACGGCCCAGATTTTTTTTGTCGTGCATGTGTTTGACTCTTTGTGGATTTCCAAGAAAACGTAATGGCGTGATAAACTTCGGTTTCCAATACTCTAGTTTGAGAAATTAAATACCTAGAAAATCAAAACAAATTAACAATTTTTTTGGGGGTCAGGTGTCTCAGTTAGGTAGCCGGGTGTTTATTTTGACCAAAACCACGAGACTAGAAAACGAAAAAAATGACACTGCTTAGACATTCAGCTCGGTAAACCCAAAGCAGGACTGATGCGGGACTCATAATAAAATAATGCCAAGGTTAAAAATTAACTCGCAGCAATAAATGATAAGAACTAATTTTAATAAGAGTTCAGCGATAAATGCAATGACTGGCCAGGCAAAGCTTCATCATCCGTGGATAGCTTTTTGCACAGTGTTTCAGCAATGTACCCGTCTTAATTTGGTCATTTATGCGCGCAAGTTGGGGTGTGCAAAAATGAAAAATATGCAGACGGGTAGAGCTTGACGTTGTATAAATTAGCGCGTAAGCACTCACATGGTACGCTTAGACTGAAACAGCGCTGCCTTTTATACTAGCACTGAGCGTGCATCAAAAGCTAAAGCTTATAGACATATACTGCTCAGGCCCTAACGTTTGCATGCTCATAGTACTTTACTACCCTCAGATTTGCTGTAAATTGTTTCCTGATTGCTTACAACAGAAAGAAGAAAACATTCTAACTCTGGGTTGATAGAAAACTCCACCTGCTGACAGCAACCAATCATCTCGGCGTTGATTATGAGCATTCACTGCATGCCAACCGTCGCGCGCTTAGAACGAGTTTTTCCCACGTCATTGCACACAATCGCAGTTCTTGTTGACAAACAACATTGTTTACTCACGCAAGCGGCCACATGTTAACTTTAGAAGATTTTGTATTGATTGCGGCACACATGGCAAGTAGCATAAATTATTTTTGCAATCCGCGAAATTAAATGCTCCTGGGCTACCTTGGTCTCTAATGCATGTAGCACATAAAAGAGCACGAGCTAAATCGCAGTGGGAAAACGAAAACAATAATGATAAACAAGTGTGTAATCACGTGAGAACTGAGCGCATTGCACATATAGTGAAGGTGAGCTTTGTTTCACTGAATACATTACCAGTAAAGTATTTGGTTTTATCGTGCGAGCGAAGCGGAACAATAGCTTTTGGCGCGCTCAAACCATTTAAAACATAATTATAATCAATTCTATTCTTTCATTTTTTGTTCTTAAGCGCGCCTATGTTGTTTTTTTTTGTCTTTCGTGTTAACGTGCCATTTTCTTAGTTATAGAGTAATTTTCCAGAAGTACAACAACTATAGTTTGTTTGATCATAAGTAAGAGCCGCATAATCAAAGATGTAGTCAAAAATAAAAGAACGCGAACACGCGAGCACACATTAAAAGGCAATGTAACGGCACATTCAAAATTGGTCGTTAGGTTTTTAGAGAGCGGAAGTTTCGTAGGGCGACATTGTTTCCCGTTGTAGATTATAAATTTAACTAATGCAGTACAACTGTTAGCTCGGGGTCTTTAACATGCATCGCGCAGTATATGTGATCCACGTTCGCACGACGATAGCATGCAGGTGGACGACTGAACTCGGGGTCCCTGCTAAAACTCCTTGAGAAGGGCGTTTTTTACGAGTACCGAAACCATTGTTGTGGAAACGCGCAAGACACGTGCCACGAGCGGGCACTCCGCCGCCATTCGCTTCCAAGGGCTAGTCATTTTAGTGCTGCGTCGCCATTTGCCACCAATGGCCGCTTCTGACACGGGCGTCGTGCACTAGCACACTTGACGTTACTTGAAAGACCAACGCAAACACATCGAGGGGCTTCAGTCGCTGCAGGTTCTGCAGCGTGAGCTCCGTGCTTTGAACAGAGCTCGCGCTCGCGCATTTCTAAACGTGCTCTGATCTGCGGTGCCACAACACAGTCGGCCAAAGATTCCCCACTGCACTTGGTTTAGCCTGTTGAGCTAAACCAAATGAGCTACGCTAATGCGGCAGAGGCAACCAAAACCGCGCCAGCGGCGCACCACGTGACCCTCTCCACCCGAACACAAAGCGCTGGCAACTGGCGTTTTCGTTTGCCTGAGTCGCGCGTGAACTTTGTTAACTTCTTCCTCGATTATTTTATGATACAATACGCACGCTGTAGGCATCAGCAACATATATTCGGTCTCTGAGATGTGGGTAAAGAAATTTTAATATATTTTGTTTAGATTCCCGATGAACTGTTGCCATCTTACAAGAATCCCAGAAAGCTCACCAGCGTCACTGTTTATATTTAATTTTCTTGTTATTACCTTTGTTTCTGGAATTCTCAGCATTTTCATTTGGCCCAGTCTTTAAAATAGTAAGGCGCGTTCAAGTCTCGAGCTGCAGCACTATCAATACATTTTTTTTTTACAGCGGTGTAATAACACGCTGTGCCCCATAGCTAACTGATCTTACGCAAGCTCCCTTTAAAATATTTTATCTTTATCTCCGTTGTTATTGCTGTCTTTTCTCGGACCACAGAGGGGTGTCTGTCTCAATGGCTTCGTTTTCTACTCGAACCCGCTATCGGCGAGCATTGTTTCGTTTGGTTCCCTTTCCCGATTCGGATATGACGACACCGGATACAGTCTGGCAGACAAGCTGCCCGACCTCTTGAAGCTCGGGCGAAAATTGTGCCGGTAAATTGCCGGCACCCGCCTGAGAAGCGCCACCCGAACGGCGCGCACTCGCCAGCCTTTGACCACGCGAACGCCCTTGCCGGAGATATGGCAAAATATTTTGCCGGGAAATGACCACCCGAATTCGCTATTAGAGTATTGGCACTTTTTTTCCTGATATTGTTGTGGGCGCCGCCATCTTGGTGGTTAGTACAAAGCAAAAGCAACTGCCGATCGAGATGATTCGAAAGTGCGACTTCCTCCGCATTAGTTCCGGTGTTAGGAAGTTCACGTAATATTGATTTGCTTTGTCGCGAACTGTTTTAGTGGGGGACGGAAAAGCGTTTCTGGTGATTTCAGATAAAACTTAAGATAACTGACAACGATCATTTTAAGCATCAAGATGCGTTTGAAGCGTAGCTTATTTAGTGGCTCCAGTTTAGCCCGTCCGCACAGACACAGAAAGAGAACGAACTGCTTGACCTCGCGCTCTCGGCGCTGCTTCAGTGGCTTCATCAGCCCGTAGCGTTGGCTGCGCTCCGAACTAAGGTAAAGCAAAACAAATATTCAGACCTTAGGTTTTTACGAGCCAAACCAACAAAAATCACCTAGCACGCCCCACTAAAAAGAGATTGCGGGTTTATTTTGTCTAACTGGAGATCTTTTAAGGTGCAACCAAAATCTCAGATTGGCCTAAGTCAGATTGCGGGCATCTCGGCCGGTATTTAAACCCGACAAATATGAATTCATGCGCCAGCGCGTTGGCTCAGACACACTGAGGCGTTTTAATTTTTTTGTTTTGTTTTAATATCATTGCCACTTAAGAGTCACCGAGGTATGTTTTCGAAACAAATATAGTCGAACCATTCCGACAAGCATAGTTTGATTGCGAAAATGATTTTTGCAAGTGATAAAAAAAATTCAAACCTTTTTCGCATACGTGGCGGAATCCCAAATGGCGGAATCCTTTTCTTGGCGCCCGTTTCATTTCGATCGCGTCAGGCATGTCTACTGACACACAGTAGAACGCGCGCAAAAGCAGCTGTTGTATACCCGCAGCCTCGCGCTTGTTGTTCTGACATTTCTGGCTTGCGGGCATCCAGGCATCTGACACTCTGACATCTAGAGCTTTTTTTGTCAATCATGTGTCGTTCCAAGCAGCACACGGCGGCAAATGTACATCAAGCTATTCTTCAACACGTATCGCCATCTGTATTTTATATTAAGAATCTGCAATTTGTCGTCACTGAATTAGAAAAGTTTGAGGTCTAATAACATGCTTAACGTGTGATATATCAATATGGAAGTTCCGGAAAATGTAATATCAAAGGATGCTTCGTAATATCTCGTAATTTTGATTAGTTGACGTGCTTCCAGTTTTATGGCACCATAAAATAATACCATATTAAACTTTATTTTTTATTATAAAATATACATTATTTGTACAACTAATATTAAACAGCGCACAAAACGTCGGCGGAATAGAAAAGGACGCTAGAACGAAAGAGCGCTGACTCCCAACTGATTTATTTAGAAAGAGGAGAAAAGGAGGAAAGAGAAGCCAATATATTTAAGAAAAAGAAGAAAAGAATAAAAATGGAAAAATTAGAAAACGGTACTCTCACCCTTGGCCGGTCAAAGTTACTGCGCATAGGCGTTGGCCAAAAAAGACACCTCCTTAGCACTCAGCGACAGGGACGGCTGGCTGACGCATTGCTGTCATATTTTTTTTTTTTTTTTTGAAAAGCCTCGTAGATCTCTCGAGTAGTCAGGTCTTGAAATCTGCCAAGAACAGTTGTTTCACCAAAAGTCGGTGTAAACTGGCAGGAGCGACAGTGTGTAGGCAGGTGCCTCCTTACAGTGGCTTGAAGTAGATAGAAATGTTCTCTAAGTCGGTCGTTGGATCTTGTAGACCACACCATCTGTGCAGGTAACGAGCTTGTTCTTGTGCCTTTTGTGGCATACGGCTCGTAAACGATTGTCAAGGACGGACCTCACTTTTGCGCAAATATTGGATAACCTTAGGGGGGCCGAAAACACCACGGGTTCATCATACCTGTTGGCGATTTGCTTTTAATTGTGAGACAATTTATGCAGGTACAGTACTACGACCGGGCGCTTCTTTTGTATATTTTGCCTGCTGCTACTATCCCCTTTCACCTTCTTCAACAAAAACCCCATAACCTCTATTAAAACTGCGTGAGTGTAACCGGATGCCTTGAGGCGTTCAAGTGTAGAGCGACAACTGGCCTTTACGGTATGAAAACATGATTTTTCCAAGGCCGAGCTAGAATGGGCATGGCTATGCCTTTTTTCACAATCTTAGAGTGGGAGGATGTGTAGGGCAGATTGGCTTTTTTTGACCGGCGAGAGTAAGACCAGCATAAGTGGTTGGCTTGGGACGATAGCGATAGATCCAAAAATTGCAGGGTCCCATCGTTGGGTTCCTCAAACGTGAACTTTAGTCCCGAACCGCACTTAACGAAGGTTTCGAGTACGTGATGTACACCATGACCTTCCACCCCTTTCTCATACACAATCAAAAAATCATCAACATATCGAAACACTTTTCGTACAGGCAGGGTACTTAGGGGATCATGGATACTTCAATCAACCCTGGACAGGAAGATGTCGCTGAGAACAGGGGCAGCGCACGACCCAATACATACACGGAACGTTTGTAGGTAAAGGTCATCCTTCCACCTAATGTACGTAGACTTTAGGTAGTAAAATAAAAGCTTTAGGAAGTCCTCGATGGAGATGCCGGTAGCATTTTGAAATGCGAGCTCTCCGTTGCTTTCAATACACGATTGAACCGCGGCAAGCAGAGGTTGATGGGGGATGAAATAAAAGAGATCTTGAACGTCCACACTGAAAATCTCATGATGACCGCAATTCTCAAACCGCAGTGACCACACCACTGCCTCAGAATTTCGGACCAGAAATGGATCCGAGAGGCTTAAGCTGGATAGGTGCATGCTTTTGGAGGTAGGCAGCCACTTGGCGCTGCCAGATACCTTGCTCCGTGACAATAGCCCGCAATGGGCAGGCCTCCTTATGTGTCTTGGCAGAGAAGAACACCTGGAGGTGCAACCCATCCGCTTTCTTGATGTTGGCAGCCAGTTGGGGCAACGATGATGTAGAACAGAGGTACACTGCCCTACGTTTGGCCTCTTTGAGGGAAACAGGCTCTTGACGAACGTTCTTGCTTACGGCCGCATTAGTTCTGTCATGGAACATTTCCTCTGGAATGAGCACAAAGGAACCTTCTTTGTCTGCTTGTAGTATGCGTATCTGATTATTCAATGCAAATCTGACGACTTGACGGTGATCATGAAGACGTGTGGTGTGGGCTGGCATGCTGCTAAGAACATCTACACATTCCAATCACACCGTGGTCTAAAGTCTTCATCCACTCTGTTGGACACACTTCGAGATAACTTCAGAAGCTGAGGAGACTGGAGATCAGGCGGCGTGCAGAACTTCGGACCAAGGCTGAGGACCTTGCCTATTGAAGGTGGAGTTTGTATGCCCCCAAAGGAGGAACACCTACATGTTTGAGGTGGGACCTTCTTTTTTGTTGGTAACTTCCATCGAACTTGCTGCCACAAAAACTCGGCCACCTGTCCCACTGACCTGTTCAAATCAAAGATTGACAGTCGGTGTCTCCGTGGGGCCCCCTTTTGTGCGGCACACACCGTCCACAGGCACTCTTTAAAGGAGCTGTGCAACGATATTCAATTGGAATGTTTTTCACTGTACACGAGCTTACTGGCACTAGTGGGACTCAAGGATACTCGCATGCAATGCCACTGGCCAAGAAACTCCTTTGTTGCGGTGTAATTTCAAGGACAAAAGCGATCATTTTCATTCAATTTCTCCCTTGCAAAATTTGATGACGTAACGCGGGGATCGCAGTACACCCGTATGACGATATTTGAATGCGGTTCATAGATTGGACCCGAGCATTGCGTGGGCACTCGATTTAGGCTCGTGATAATTGATAGCTCGAGAAGCATTCGAGTAGTGGCCCGTGTCCAATCGCTGCAACGACGACAATAGCCGAGCCATAACAATGTCTGGAACTCAGCGCGTGTCCTGTGCTTTGCCAACCCCAGCGCGTGGCTATGATCAACATTGGCGGCATATAATCGGCTCCAGATCACGTGGCCGCTTGTTCTGGCTGCGAGTTGAGGGCGTGAACGCTGCTCGTTGTTTTTTAATTTTTTTCTGGGACTTCTAATGCGTCGGGTGAAAAACTAAGGCGTGTTTCATAGGTCATTAACGTCAGGGATCCGTTCTAAGCGGTATTTGCGCAAAGTAAAAAAAATGTTGCATAGCCCCTTTAAGGAACCGGGCTTGTCGGTAGTACTCCGATCGTAAGACTGCAAATTCGCTTGGAGTGTTCCGTCGAGGGTGGCTAAAATCCCGCCAGGCCAGTAATTCTTGAGGACACGTACCCTGTTTGATGTGCCAAGAGGCTACCCTTGCACTTCAGATGGATTGGGCCACCAGGTTCACCCGCCCGGATTAATGAAAGGAAGGGTGGAGGTGACAAAAGAAGGGCTCGTTGCACAAGAAATGAGCTGTAGTAAAGTGGTAATTTGAGCTATTTGGTACATCACTAATATTAAACAGCGCACAAAACGTCGCCGGGGGAGAAAAGGAGAGTGGAACGAAAGAGCGCTGACTCCCAACTGATTTATTTAGAAAAAAGAAGCCAATAGAGTTAAGAAAAAGTAGGGAAAAAATAAAAAGGAAAAAAAAGGAAAAACGGGAAAAAGAAAAAAAAGAGAAATAAATCGAAAAATTAGAAAACGGAACTTTAACCCTTGACCGGCCAAAGTTACTGCGGATAGGCGTTGGCCAAAAAGACACCTCCTTAGCACTCAGCGACAGGGACGGCTGGCTGACGCAATGCTGTCCTAGTTTTTTTAATTTGAAAAGCCTCGTAGATCTCTCGAGTAGTCCGGTCTTGAAATCTGCCAAGAACAGTTGTTTCACCAAAAGTCGGTGTGCACTGGCAGGAGCGACAGTGTGTAGGCAGGTGCCCCCCTACCGTGGCTTGAAGTGAATAGAAATGTTTTCGAAGTCTGTCGTTGACGCATGTGTGTAGGCAGGTAGGAGGCACCAGCCTACACACTGTCGCTCCTGCCAGTGCACTACCGACTTTTCTGAAAGATTTGAAAGAATGATAATTTATACCCTTTCTGTGCAAGATCGCTCTGGAATTTACCATCTTTGCGACAGCAGCAGCCATATCGCCGTAGCGGTGCTCGGATTCCCGGATGTGTTCGAAGATCGATAAGACTTTTAGCATGCAATTATCGCATACTCTTAACTTTGTTTCGACGTTGGAGCGTCTGAGAATCGATGCGAAATCTATGCGTCGTATAGATGTTGCATCGATTCGCAGACACTCCAACGTCCTTGGAGAAGTTGTTTCAGCCCTGACTTTTAGCGAGGAAGCCCCTGCGATCTTTGACCTTTTGTTCTAATTGACGATTTTTCAAATTGGCAGTTCTGAAGATTTGGTATAACGTGCTTTCGTTGCAATAGCTTGCATTTGATCGCAGTGCTTTCTGGTTTGTTTTTTCAAGTGACAAGCTGTCGTTTGCTCAAGTGACGTATATGAAATGTCCTGCTGTATAACAATGCATCAACACATACTTAGTTGCTCAGAGGTGTGTTCGTCTTTGTAATTAACAAGTTACAGACATAATTATTTCTCACGAGTTCAATACTTATTTTCTGTAGTTGGGCCCGTTTCATGCTCCTCAATCTCAGTGTGCTATGATGCTATCATCATGTGTGTATGGTTGTAAATATTCTCTTTGCAACGCCTACAAAGGCCAAAATTACGTCAGCCGACCCAAACTCACGCATTGACAAGAGAACTGCGTCACTCGGACGTATGCGCTCGTCAACAAATCAATTCGTCAACGAATATTTGAATTCGCGTTCGTGGCCAATGGCTTCCCTGACGGAATTATATCATCACTTGCGAATTCCAAGTTCTATTGTGTGCTTTAAAAGCACGGTGGAAGCTTTGGGTCATCGCACCGGTGCCCTAGCATGCATGTTACGACCGGGTGATTTCACAGTTCGCTTTTGAATTGAAATTACAACTAAGGAAGAAAAAGTAAAAAAAATCATTTCATGTTAAAGGGCAACTCCGATCAATTCCGAATATTTCGGGATAATGACTGATTTCGAATTAAAAAGCCCTAGTAAAAGACACCACGTCGTTTGCTTTGCGAAAAATGGGATATATATTTTTAAGTCTAATTTTAAACACGAGCGGAAATCGAAACCGAAACTTCGGCTCCGTCCGGCAACACTGGTCTCGGGCCGCCAAGAACATGGCCATCGCATGGTACGAGATGTCATATGATCCTCGGCCCAACGACGGGCGGGATTCGGGCGGGCGTGTGGCAGGCGCCAGTCGTCTGCACCGCAGTCTTCGCCACGATTTGGTGTCTACGGCATTCGACGACGTCTGCACAGCTGCGGCATAAGTCTGCGCATGTGGTGAACGTAGTGTGGACGAAACTCCGAGAGACAATAATCAGAAACGGTGAGACGACGACGGTGGTTGTGACGCGAAAGACTGCGGTAACGGCGGGACCACGGCAGGCGGCCGGACGGCTCCCAAGAAGCGCGCTGCGCAGGCGCGTTCAATCACGTGGACACCGCTGAGCGCCGAGAGGCAACGTTGCTGACGCCATGCGCTACACTCGCCCGGCGAAGTAAAAACAACCAAAAGGGGGCCATGATGATGACGTTTAGCTCAATGTTGGCTCCGCCCATGCCGTAGCCTTGACTGCGCTGTTGGTTGCGCCTGAATTCGCCTGCTCGAGTCAGCCGATTTCGGAAACTTGGCGAGTTGCAAAGTTTGTCAGACCGTTTAAGAAATATTTAGACAAGACTGCGTCGTAATATTTGACGTGTGGTCTTCCTAGGCGATACTGAAGAGGACTGCATTGTTTTTTCAAAACCACAAATGAAGCGGAGTTGCCCTTTAACACGGACATGTGTGCTGCACCAGGTAAAAATATTGACTCTGATTGCCGGAAAACTTCCGGACGACCACTTGGCCTGTCGTCAAGAACACCTCATATCCGGCGCCTGTCCCTTTTGATGGCGTTAATAATCCTCTGGAGACCACCATGCTGTCCTTCTTGGTTGAACTCCGTCGGCAGTTCATCGCCCAAACGAGGAGTGAGACCGTCGTCGACGTCGCTCCTCGCCAGTCGGTGAAATAATCATATTGAATGAATGATTCGGTCTTGAAAAAGTATGATGCTAAGTATACATTCGTTTACTATTGGACAGTCGAGCAGCAGTCATGTCCCGAGGCAATCGTACTGTTGTGGCCGGCGTAATAGGATTTTGTTCCATCGGACCGAAGTCCAAAAGTACAAGGACGGTACGTACGTCCCACGAAGCGGCCGCCATCCCGGCGGCGCGAAAAACCACTTGCCTTGTCCGTGCACATACGATACCTAGCAGCTCTCGTCGCCCGACAGTCGCCGGGCTGCAAATCGTTCACTTCTCAGATGAAAGCGATTTTAGCCCTCGATCGGCGTGAATTCTGCTCTGCCGTCGCGGCGCTCTGGCCAGCCGCAGCGGCTGAGCGGCACATTTTTACGCTTCAGAGCGGCAGCTTCCGCGCTGGCCACTCACAGCGCGGCGGGAAATCACGTGACAGGAGGATAAACACTGCGGGAAAGCTGGCGCATAGGACGGCGGCGTTTTCACGTTCTTGAAGCAGACGGCAAGCAGAGAAAGTACGCAAGCGACTGGTTTGGGGTTTCTTTTTTCCGGCGGGTTGAGCATCTTTTCTTCAGCAGTCGCGTTGGAACTGTTCAGGAGATTATGGAGGAAGTGGATTGTTGTCCCCTTCCTTGGAGTTTGTTTTCTCAATGAATTACGCGGCTCGTTTTTACATTCCTCGCCTGAATGCTAACTGTAGCTAGCGCAAGAGACGCTAATCGGAAGCGGCTTGTGCGAGCACTAGTGGGAAAAACAAAAGAAGAACAAGAACTGAGCGACATTAACGTGTCTTTTCCAACACAGATCGTCAAAACAAGTAAGACAAAATATATCGCGCCCAGTTCAATGAACTGCTTATCAGTGAAGTGTCGAAACGTCGGGTTCTTTGGGACGCGCAGCTCCAAGAATTTAGGAACAATGGGACCAAAAAGAAACTCAGGGAAGAGGTTCGGGTCGGCCATATCAGTTGGAGTCTTTACATCTGCGCTTTCGAAAAATTTTCCACGTGTTCACAACGGCAAGTCTCAACGGTTTCACAGAGTCTTAAAAATATTCTTCGACGAATAACGACGAACGAGTACAAAACGTGTCTTAGCACGTTGCCGCCAGCCTCTGTAACGCTAGCGAAACCGCAAATCGTTTACGAGCAAGATGGCCGTCCGGTGGCTTCACTCGCGGGAGCAGGATGCGCGATCCAGCAATTGTCATTGAGATCAGTGGCGCTGCCCGTGACGCTGCCGAGGATGATCTGAGGTTTCATCCTCCGCAACAAGGAAGTTTGAAAAAAAAAAATCATAAACAAATAAGATTCAAGGTTTATTTAGTATTTTAAACGCTTTTTTTTGTTTTATTAAGTTGAAATTAAAGGGGAAAATGAAAACTGAGGCCTTAAAATTGTTGTTAGAAACCGCTGTAACCCACTGTGCGCATCTGCTTTCTGAAAGCAACATGGCCATCGCAACGGCAGAAAACGCTCATGTGAAATGAAACCTCGCGATATGTGCCACCGCGCCGCCGCAAGCGGCAGCGATTTCGGCCTCGGAATCGCTGCATGTGAAACCCGCTTTACTCCAGAGGCCCGTGCCATACCGCCATGCCAAGCGTCTTTTACCAAATGACAGGCTGAAGTTGAGCTAGTTGGTACATAATGCAAAAGTAAACGGTCAGCTAGAACCAGACTTGCGCCCGTTACTTCAAAAAAGTAATTAATTACAGTTAAAATTACTTTGTCTAAAACGTAATGGATTACCGTTACAAATTACTCCCTGCAAAAAGTAATGAATTAATTACTTCGTTACTTTCGTGTGACTCCAAAGAAACACCAAAAAACACACTATGTACTGCGTGTTTGAAGGGGAAAATTTCGGGCCCCATCAAAATTTAAGAACAAAATGCAACACATTCAGTGCTATGTACGCATTATTTTAGGCTAATAATTTTAGGAGAACGAATCTATGACATTATAAAGGACTTAAACAGGTGCTCAAGATAAACGAGCCTTGCGCTGTATACAACCGTGACAGAACTAAATCCCATGAACATGCGACGTATGCACTAGGGATGTGGAGCCACGCACACCATTCGAATTAATCCGAGTTTGGAATCGGCGAGCTTCAAAACACTATTCCCCTGAAGATATGTTTTTTCTATGTTTGCTGCATGTTGCCTAAATAGGGGCTGGTTTACCTACTAAATCGAACTGGCTGTGAGACCAAGATGCGGTAGTTGCGTCTGGGTACATTTCAAAGACTCCTTTTTGATGAAGTCTGTTATGCGACCAAATGACCCACTTGATCTTCTTTATTGATCACCAAACTTTTCAGAACTAAGACGTCACATGAAATATTAACGTACAATTTCTCAGCTGAACTGATTTTGCCGTTTATAAATTATTTAAAAAAGCACTATTTTCAGTGAACAGCACGCTTGCATGTCATTCACGCGTTTACAGGCGGCTTCTCAACTCCAGTGTCCAAGTCAGCCACTGTTTCAGATTTTATTTCCTCAAATGTGTCCCAATTGGGATACATTACATAAGGGGGGGGGGGGGGGGGATAAGTACAACATTCAGTGCACAATAATAAAAGGCAAACAGCAAAACAACAAAAACAAAATTCACTGATCACACTTTACAAATGGAAATTACAAATGTCGCAAAATTTATTGGTATTAGTTTCATGGACGATGTGAGCGGGTAAGTAATTCCAGTCGGCAATGGCAAGTAAAAGGGGGGAATTTTGAAATGTGTTAGTTCTCGAGAAGAGAGGCGGAATTTTTAGGGATGATCGCGGCGCTTTGAAATGTAAGATGGATCTTGGAGATAGAGGCTACGAAATTCCGATGATGAGTAGATGCCATGAAGGAAAGCGAGACGGGCTAGGTTAGTTTTAACGGTTAGAGGTTTCAACTCCAGGTTGGGTTTAATAATAGTGACACTCGAGGTTCATGAATAGTCATGCATGATGTAGCGTGATGCCTTGTTTTGAACAGATTCGAGCAGAAAACTCGGACTGTGTTCTCATCCCCTAAAATTTCGGTCTAAGTTACCGCAGACGCAATCCGCTGACGAGCTTGGGTGTCCCAGCTTGGATGTCCCAAGCCGTTTTGCTGTGCTCCCCGACCAGCTTATTGCCTGCTACTGTTTAAGGGGGATTCAACCGCTCGTCTCTCAATGGGCAAATTTAGCTACACAAACCTGAGTTTCAGGAATGCACGATAGTATTCATTCTTTCGGAGGTTACTTATGATAACGTAATGAAGGTTGTACGGCCCTTGGATTTTGCTTTTAGAGCGCTGGAGATTTTTAATAAAATCCAGAAATATGACCGTTTTGAGTGTTTTTAGCGCGTTTTGAGGCATTTTTGAAAATACAATTATTTAGAAGACAAACGTGACAAAACGCTTGGCCGTACGTACTAGGGGTGCCTCTAATCTTAATTTTAAGACCATGACGAGAGAGCAAAATATTGTTGTATTTGCGTATTTGTGTAAATAAAATCACCCTGTTAATTTTATTTCCAACTTGTTAAACGAGATGGCGACACTAGTACTAAATGCCTCAAATTGGAGATTTTCTTGCCGTTGCTGTTGTTGTTTTTCTCTCGAGCTCGAATTCGACCGCGATGTCTCGTTGCTCGTGGATCGGTAGCACTAGGTAGCACGTGTAGCGAAAGCTCACGCTGTAAAGCTCACTGACCGTGGATTCAATCCCCCGCCTCTGCCCTTTTCAGTCTGGATGAGCATCGTACCGGCGTGCTGTCATGTATCACTATTGCGCGATGCACGTTAAAATCGTCAGACAAGCAGCAGTATACTGCACTGTTTTTCATCTCCAAAGAAGACACCAGATACCCTCAGAGCTGACAAACTTACACTGTATAAACATAGACACAACAGAATTACAATTGATGGCTCCATTGGTCGGCACATTTTGAACGTTGCAAAAAACTATAACTAGTCATGACCAGACTCCTAGCGAAAGGCCTGATAAGGCTCTGAAGGCGATACTTTTCTTGATTCTATTTTTTTGTGTGTGCTATGTTAGCGCGCGTGGTCAAACGCTTGCATACGCTACAAGCGTGGCTCGTAAGCACCCTAAGATCGTGCAGGGTTGAACAGAGACATCCTAATATGTAGGGTGCCTCAATGTCCTTCTGCTTCGGGTGATGACACCCTTTGTAGTACCCAAGGCCGACAGCATGCCCTCACGGGTAAAATACAAAGAAATCGACCAAAAACAAAATGTCGTCATAGCATAGTCAGCGCCACAAACGCGTGCCGGGACATGCTCTTTCACGCGCTTCTGAACAAAAACAAATAGAAGTGTGGGACAAAATGGCCAGATGTCTCCACCCTAACCAAAGCGCACAAAACATATAGTTGAATGAGTTGCAAAGAAGGCTAAAATTCTTATTCCGAACAATACTCATTATATGAAACATTATTTCAGATATTTTAATTTTCTGTAGACCTTGTTTGGTGGCTAGTGGATATGAAAAACAACAACAAAAAAATAATCATGATTTATAATATTTTGAACAATTACAATATAGTTTCTTAACCAACAAACAGGTGCTTACTCTGAGATGCAAATGGAATTTTGACGTTAGTGTTTTTGCGCTCGAAACAATTTTTTTTTGTTGTAAATTTAACACTTCCCGTATTGCGGATTACTAAGAAAACCAAACGGGCCATCAATAGGTAAAAAATACATTTCTACATAAGGTGAGGAGTACGTTTCTTTTTTTTTTTCTCTTTTCACCTTTATCATTTTTAGGCAAAATCAAATGAACCTCTAAATAACTTTAGTGTCTTCATAAATAACCTCGGGAGTTTAACATGCATTGTCCGTTATGAACACCTCTTTCAACAGTGATCTTACTATGTCACGGTGGGATGAAGCGGTGCTACCTTATCTGTCTGGAAACAAATTGGGGTGTATGTATGTTTTACAGCCTATAACATAGTCTGCCTCAACGGGCGACTTGTCTCCCAGCTGTAGGTGAGCAATTTAGCCAGTGCAGTACAACCGCTAGCCTGGTGTCTTTAACGTGCATCACGCAGTAGTGATACACTACCGCACACCGGTACGATGCTCATCCAGATCAAAACAAGCAGGGGTGGGGATTGAAACCAGGATCGCTGGGTTATACAGCGCGAGCTTTCTCTCCACGTGCTCCGAGCTGGTGTGCTCTGTGGCTCTAGCCCACTCGGCCATCGATCCTTTTTTTTTTTTTTCGTCATTGCACTTGGCCACCGATCCCTCTTTATCTGTCTGGACTAATATAAAATTGAGAGTTGTGGGGATATTTATACAGCGAGTCGTTGGTCAGCCATTTTTAATGTTGCGACGAGTCACTCGCTGTAGATAAACAATTTAGCCAGTGCAGTACAACCACTAGCCTGGGGTCTTTAACGTGCACCACGCAGTAGTGATACACGACCGCACGCCGGTACGATTCTCATCCAGATCAAAATGAGCAGGGGTGGGGATTGAAACCAGGATCGCTGGGTTATACAGCGCGAGCTTTCGCTCCACGTGCTCCGAGCTGGTGTGCTCTGTGGCTCTAGCCCACTCGGCCACCGATCCTTTTTTTTTTTTCGTCCTTGCACTTGGCCACCGATCCCTCTTTATCTGTCTGGACGAATATAAAATTGGGGGTTGTGGGGATATTTATACAGCGAGTCGTTGGTCAGCCATTTTTAATGTTGCGACGAGTCACTCGCTGTAGATAAGCAATTTAGCCAGTGCAGTACAACCACTAGCCTGGGGTCTTTAACGTGCACCACGCAGTAGTGATACACGACCGCACGCCGGTACGATGCTCATCCAGATCAAAACCTGCTCGGTGGGGATTGAAACCAGGATCGCTGGGTTATACAGCGCGAGCTTTCGCTCCACGTGCTCCGAGCTGGTGTGCTCTGTGGCTCTAGCCCACTTGGCCACCGATCCCTCTTTATCTGTCTGGACTAATATAAAATTGGGGGTTGTGGGGATATTTATACAGCGAGTCGTTGGTCAACCTTTTTTAATGTTGCGACGAGTCACTCGCTGTTGATAAGCAATTTAGCTAGTGCAGTACAATTACTAGCCTGGGGTCTTTAACGTGCACTCCGCATAAGTGATACATGACCGCACGCCGGTACGATGCTCATCCAGATCGAAAAGGGGCAGGGGTGGAGATTGAACCCAGGATCCCTGGGTTCTACAGCGCCTGCTTTCTCTCCACGTGCTCCGAGCTGGTGTGCGCTATAGTCGGATGCAACCTAAGAACAATCTTTTAGCTCCACCCACAAGCGAATTGCGCCCATCTGAAGTGCCTCCGCCGTCGAGAAAGTAGTTCGCTAGCAACGTTGCTTTTTCTTCCTCCAGTAAACGTGTCTTAAACTACTACAATATTTATTTAATTCATTCAGGACGTTCAAATAAGTTAGAATACGTTTTTGTCAACGAAATAGCTGTTTAGTAAAGAAAGAAAGTCATGTCTAATGTACCGTCTTCCCAATTCATTTTCTGTCCAAGATACTGTCTAACATACCGTCTTCCAGCGCCTTCGATTGAGGGAAAGCGGCGAAAACGAAAACAACCTTTCTCTCGCCAAAATTATAGATAACAAAGCACTTATAGTTCCTGCAAATAATAAATATTTAGTGATTTACTTAGTTTTGTGGGCTTTGCGCACGAAATGTGTGCCTTTATTTTGTTGGATGAATAGAAAACAAGAATAATTATACTTTTCGGGTTTTGACAAATCGGCACCCTCCCAAGTCATCGACACCACCACCGCGCCCCGCTAGAGTGCCTTCATACACACGCGCGCTTTTGCTTGAGTGGTGACATCTCAGCCATTTTATGCCCAATCGTTTTTTATGCATTTTAAAGTACGCGCAATCCGGTGTCAATCAGCTCGAGCGCGTAGCTTTGGCTAATGCATAGACGCCATTTTAGCGCCCAGGTCACGCAACGAGTGCGCGAGAGCGTCACGCGCTGAACATTCAGTGCAACAATAGATGTCTTCACCCTGAGACAGACAGACATGTAGGCACCCTACGCCCCGCTCTCTTGTCTTCCGTCATGGATCCCACTGAGGTGCACGGCAATCTCAGCTCACCCCGCGGAAACCACAGCGAATTGAAGCAGCGGTGCCGGTACAATGTTGAGTAGCAACGTGGGGCAGAGGCGACAGAAATCCAACGAAGCAGACGACGTCCGGCGTAGCTTCTCACCTCTCAGCAGTGCTAAGCCTCGCGCCCGCTTCGAAATTTTCGTTGGCGATAGCGTCGCTGGATTCTCACGTTGTCGCGCAAAAACTGCTGCAAACGCAAGCCGATACCATTAAGATTTCGTGGCGTAACCTCGGGCACGTAAAACACGGTGCAAAAAGCAGAATAATTGTCACGAGAAACTAGCGTCGCGTTGCTAAGGCCAGCAGCCATGTTGAGCTTTTTTTTTTTCAAAAGGATCGCGATTGGTCCACGGAATCGTGACGTCATGAAAACGATTGGCTGGCGTTTCTCGGTGTAGGAATACATTTCCTCTGAGAGGCATTTCCGTTTTTTTTTTTTC
>JABSTQ010007510.1:0-30519 GCA_013358835.2 Ixodes persulcatus
CCCGCCGAGAACAACGTCCGCTATGTTGGTAGCCACGAGAAAACAAAACCTGAATTCTCTGGAAATACCACTCCTTTCGGAGCAACCGCGACCTGGGATGATTCGCCGACATGCAAGAAGTAAGCGCACTGCTTGAGTGACTGCAGGGCCTGCTACAGTCACTAAACTATGCGAATATGATTAAACGGCAGTGGTGTAGCCAGGAATATTTTTCAAGGAAGGGAGGGGTCAAAGATGCATTTGTATATATTATATGGACGGCTGGATTTCGGGGGCTTATAATTGTAGAATTGCGCGAGACAGCGGTGTCGTCACCGCAGCCTCGGGTAGTTCTACAATTATGAACTTACACCAGCTCACTTGCGCCCTCAGGTTTTGTTCGAAGGCCGTTCTTGAGTTGAAAACGAGGGCGCCATTAGGCTTGATCTATGCACGTTGCTAGGTTTTGTTTTCCAGTACGTCGACTTTTTGTCTAGTTTATATAGCTTCGCTACTTTATGGTGACAACTGAGGATGGCCGAGGGCATCCCGTTCCCGTTTCAGCCCGACGGCTGCGTTGAGAAGGCATCCCAGTTCGCGGGCCTATATTGCGAGACAAAGTGTGGCGATGCCTGCACTGCAATACGGACTCGCTCTGACAAGCCCACCGAGGATGAGCTTTCAAAGAAGAGGAGTACGTCCGCAACGCCATCTCAGATGGCTGTAGGATATTTCTCGTCCGTGGCCTCTGCCTCTGTCGATGAAAAGGGCACCACGCTGTTATTTCCTATACCTTCAATGGACGCGCGATCATTCCATAGCTCGTAGCGATCGACATTGTCGCTCTTTCGTGTCAGCAAACACAGTCCGCACAAAGTCTAGGCGACGTTTGTACAGTGATGGTTTTGCTGTCTAATAAAACGGCAATGTAACAGACACACAACTTTCTAGCGTGTTTTTCTGAGGTGCGATGAAAGGGATTGACCTGTTGTGACGATGTGGGTATTGGAGAGTGGCCGCGAAGTGGAGGCGCAGAAGGCTCTGTTCAGATAAGATCATGCACGCGAGTCCGGACGTATTTTTTTTTATTTTTTACGTTACTCCTCAACATGTGTAGGAAACGTAATAAAAAGACATGTTACAAAAACATCATATTTAAATGAAAAATGTGTTTTGAGTCCGCCAGAAGGGCATATTCTAATTTTAAAGCTTTTGTTTATGTCAAGTTGGTAACACCTACTACGCAAACTACGACTATCAAAAATCTCAAATATTTCGCACTTATAATAGTTCATGGAATTTATTGAGTGATATATGTAAAGAATTGTGGAGGTCATAATTATCGCGTCAAAAATGCGAAAATATGGCTCCCTTGACATTTTGTCATCAGATTTCTGAGCCGTTACCTACAGAACTGAAATAGCTACAACAATCAGATATATGTCATATATTGTTAATAAAACGCTCCTTCCAATGATATATAAATCATTGCTTTATTTCAAAGATTTAAATTTTTATGTCACTCCAAACTTGTCCTAAATTACGGAGTTAAGAAGTTTCAAGGTAGAATTAAAACAAAAACTCATCTTCGATTTCCCTGAAATTTATAGCGATAGTTCTCCACAATACTCTTGTGTTTATTCATGAAAAACATGCTGCATCATTCTGTTTCCTTCAATGCTACAGCGCTGCAGTGTACCTTCCATGCCGGCATTTTTAGAAAATGCAACGGACGAGATTTTCTGTTGATTCCGTGTATTTTATGATTACACATATTTCTTGTGCTGAATTCGGGAATCGGGCTCAAGGTAAGGTATTCTACTAATTGAAACAATACTTGCATTGCTCGTCCTTTTTAGTATTTTAAACAATAACCCTGTTTTGCCTTTTAAGATGACAAGTTATATGATCTTTAGCTGCATATTTTCCACAAAGTAGTAGAAAAGTAAGTACAGAGGTGCAAATTGTATGCAAATATTTATACCTATATTCGCGATGAAGTTGAAATGTTTGAGCCACCAAGCTTGTTACACTCTCATTCATCACAGTTGTACGTCCGTCTGACCAAGGTAAACTTGCGACTCCAGTGGCATTTTCACCAACACGTCCATTAAGATTTAAAATATTTGTAATTATTTATTCTGATAAAATAGACAAAACACCCGGTATTAAAAGAAAAGTAAAAACAAAAATAACGAGTAAAGAGTTCAAGCGCACTATAGTTTCCCGCGTTGGGGTCTTGAGAAGTCCTTCTTTTGTCCCTCTTCAAACCAAAATGACGAATTACGCAAAGCACTCACCTGTCATGCAATAATTCCAACGTGTGTGGGAAAACTGGTCAACTCCGAATGTGGCTGCTAATAGGGAGTGCACGAACTGGAGAATTTTGCACGATCCTCTTCGGAGAATTGACATTCAGATCTATACACTGCGAAAATGCCTCAGCTTTGTTATCTTTTTTTCGTGTTTACTAAGATAGAAAAAAAAACTTTACGGACGCTGTAAGTCACTGCCATGGCCGAAGACGTTCTGTCAAGACGCAACTACACGGGACTGGCAACCACTTCGTTCGCTTACGACCGCAGCGCGCCTGTTGTCTTGTCTCACGATCGCAATACTCCACGACCTCTAGAAAGTAGGACAGGAAACTTTTAGCTTTTTCACTATGGTGAAGAAGGAAGAGCAGCGTAGCTGTAGCTTCTGTTCTCGGCGGTGGCTTTCGGCGAGCGGTCTGCTCTTCTTTCGCAAGGGAATCTGAAGCGCTCGACGCAGTGGAACTTTAGGCGATAGCGGCCTCGCGGCGGTTGCGGAACCATTCGCGCTGCTGCGCACACCGCCGCTCGTTCCGTTCCCGCTCTTCTTCCTACGAAGAAATGTTGCGCCATCTATGAGCGACGGCAGCAACCAGTTGTCTTGTTGCCGAGGCTGGAAAGGTTGCCGCGATCTATGAGTGACGGCGGCAAGCAGACAACCGGCAAACACAACACTCTGGACAGCTACCGCCATCTATGAGCGACGGCGGCAACCAGAGTGTTGTGTCGACATTTGTTTAGTATACGGATAAGATTCCGGGGAAACTAGCCCTTAACAGCTCCGCTGTAAAAAAGAGAAGAAAGAAAAGATAATGCGTTATTAGTTTTTTCATGAAGCAACGTACAGAGTAAGTCTAAGGATGTGGCAATCAGTTCCTCTGAAAAGAAAGGTGCACCAGGAGAAAACAAGCTATAACTGCGTGTGCTTTGCGGTCCATGCCGTCTCCGGTTCCCAGGTTCACGAGGGGGACCACCACCGGCTTGTGGGGTTTGCTTTTTGTCTGAGCCGCCGCCTCTCTTATTTAGCGCTGATTAGGTCGGTACCGCTAGTATAGACCGTTCCATTAGGGTCATAGCAGAGAGGGTAAAAGAGAAAAAAATGCACTCCCCCTCTCACCCCGCATGTCGTCCGCTCCGCCGAGTGGGCTGTAGCTAGCGTCCGGCTGGCGTGCAAACTGTTTAAAATCACGTCATTTCGGAACTTTTAAGCGCAGATGCGCAGATTTTGGTATGCCAGTTGTCGTGTAATACTATGCTAGATAAAAAGACTCACAGGGTCCAATTGGCGCTGCTACCTGCGTGCAAATAAAAAAAAAAATAGGGAAAACTGTCCGATTGGCCGGTCTCTCTGGCCAAAAGTAAATCCGGTTGCTGTGCCTTTTTTACTATACAAAGTTCGTAGTGGTTTAGGCCTTTAGCGACCATGAGTGGAAGTCTGAAATAATAAATAAAAACGTGCTCTCCTGCCGCAATACACGCAGTAGTTGAGGGTAGTACTGCCGGCTGACTCAACTGCTATTTAAGTAACGGAAACAAAGATATACTAGTTGATCATTTACAGAAATAGAACAACAGAGAGCTGTAGGATGGTTTTGGAGTAGACCCAACTATTCTAAGAACGGGAACCACTTCACAACGGCAGCCACGAGCGAGAGTTCGATGTTCCGTACAGCCCGCCGATACAGCTCAAAGATTGAGAACGGCAACCTCCCAGTTTGTCGTCTACTAGCGGAGTCGGGCACGTGCCCTCTCTCTTGTTTTACCCCACCGAACCCGCTGAATTTCCCGGATGTATGAAGAGGGCGCTGCGGTCGAACAAAATGGTGCCGCCCAGAGAGCGCTAAATGGAATGGTCTATTGCGCGCATCGCTTTTAGGGCTCGGGGCCTTAAAGGGAATATGGGGCAGTTCTGCTTTCAGAAAAAAAATACTTGAAATGCGTTCATTTGGTCTTTAGAATAATAGGTATCACAATTATATTTCAGTGCGACGCGGAGGAGTCATAAGAGCAATTTCAAAATAGGGCCGAAGCCCCGCCTCCCTAGCCTTGGGCAGCCAAAAGATCCGTCGATGACGTCACGTACAGCGACTGCGTCTCGCGTTTTCTCGCGTTTAACAATACTTGTGCAGCAAATGGTTTGGGTATTCGGGTTCACGGGGTAAAAATACACCAGAATTCACTTCTAACTCATTTTTTTTCAAGAACCTCTGTAGCTTCCCTTTAAAGGGGCACTGACACATCAAAATCATATTTTTTTTTTTATTATCCGAAACGATTGAAAACGATGCCGGGACTTTACCCTCAAAATTCGAAACTTGAAAACTCAGTATTTGTGAATTAAAAAAACAATTTCCAAATGCGAATTTGAAGTTCCCGCGCGATCCGCGCCAGTGCGGTGAGTCAAATTTTGCGGTCTCCTGCGACTCAACGTTTCTTCAGACCTCCGCCGTTACCACGGCGACCCCAAGCGAGAAGGAGGTGATATCTCGCCGGCGCGGGGAAAAACCGGTTTCGCCGTGTTGCTCCCCGACGAGCGCCGCCAAGTTTTCGGAGGGAGGATACAAATCTAGGAAGCAACATCACACCGAACTCTGATTTCTGGTATTTCAAAAAGAGGGGCCGTAATGCGTTCGCAATTGCGTTAAAAAACACGTTTTACGATTGCCGTTATTAAATGTTATAGAAATGTCACCTACAAAGCTTCTAAATTTCCTGATTTTTGACGTCACCGATCAAAAGAAGCGAGGAGGTGAGCGCGGGAAATTTAAACGCCAAAAATAAAAAGGCGCGCGCGCGCGCGGGGAAATTTTTTTTCGCGATGCGGTTTTTTTTGCGTGTCTATGACTACAACTTGCATCGTTTTAGACAATAAAAAAAAATACGACCTTTGGGTTGTCAGTGCCCCTTTAAGTGTTGCTTAACACCGGTGCCACCAGCAAGTCAAGGCGGTAGCCTTGTCCCTCTGAAAACTGCGTTCACGTGAAGACAGGGTTACAACGAATGCCCTTCAAACCTCGGGACTCTAAAATTGGTTTCATGGGTGGTCGTGTGGGTCTTTAGCCTTTAACGGTTTCTCTTTGCTTTCCGATCTGTCACGTCGAACGATGCCAAGGCGAGAAAACAGCTCCCGCATGGGTAGAACGCCATCCTTCAAATACACAGACGACGGGCTATCGACTGTTTTACCGGGATAATTTCAGGCCTAGCTTTGTCTGCTCTTTCAAGAAGAGCTCGCTGTCACGTACCTAAACTAAGACGATCAGAGAGCCGTAGTTGAACTTGCTCCACAAGGGCAGTCACGGCTTGTGGTTTGGGCGCCGTGGGACCCGGGAAGGCAGGGAGCCAGACTTTGGGGGTAAAGCGCTTTATTCGGGTTCCAGGTCTTGCGTGAACCAGCTCCAGCCCCGAACTGCTCGTCTCGTCGATTCTTCCCTCCGTCGTCACATCGCCTTTTCTCGGCGCGCCAATCGGCGCACACCACGGGTAACAAAAATATAACAATCACAAAGCCTGATAACCCGTCGGCGACGGCGCTGAATCCGCTGCCTCATGCATGCCGCAAGCATGACACGCCCCCCCCCCCCACCCTTTTTTTCCAATTAAAGAAAATCAATTTATGTATCCTTTTAGAATCGTAACATTTATAACAAAAAAAAAACGAACTGCGCGCACATACCCGTCCATTCAGCCTGAATGATCACAAAACAGACTGACAAACTTACTTCTTGAGAACATCTAAAGTACATTAACCACAAACAAAACTACACCCCACTACAGCCTTGACAACGCATCAGCAGGGACGTCTCTCGTTCCTTTTACATACCGTACATAAGGTTAAATTTTTGCAACGCAAGCACCCAACGAGTCAGCCTCGCACTACTTGGTGCCGCTGACGCCAAATACTGCAAAGGGTAATGGTCGGTGCGAATTTTGACCTCCGCCCTAAACAGCCACGTTTCCAACTGACCCAAGGCCTACACAACCGCTTAAGCTTCACGTTCGATTACTGCCCACCGAGTTTGGGGAGCAGTTAGTTTTTTACTGAGAAACGCCACTGGGTACTCTTTCCCATCATCTGCACTTTGGGCGAGACATGCCCCTATCGCTCTATCCGATGCGTCGGTGGACAGAACAAAAGGCTGGCTGGCATCTGGCGCTCTTATAACCGGAACCTCCATCAGGAGACATTTTGCCTTTCGAAACGCTTTTTCCTCCTCGTCACCCGATTCTAGAAGCTCCCCAATCCGCCTTTCTACTTCCGCTCTCATTTTTATCTGCACCCTATAAGCATATCTCTTTTGTTGTGAACCTTCAGCAAGTCTTATCTTGTGCAGTCCTTTTGCACACTTTCCTGGGCACCTAGAAAAGACATGTACGAACTGCTGCACAACGCTATACATCTCCTTTTCCTCCGCGGTCTTCTGCTACTCAGGTTCGTCTGCTCCCCGCCCGTCTGTGGGGAGTTCCTCTACCAAACCGAAGTCGGGATCATCAAAGATAACACCAACAGCATCAACTCGTGCCTCATATGGCTTACGTTTGTTGGCGTGGATCCACTTACGGTTACCGTCAGGCATCTCAACCACGTAGCTGTTCTTTCTCCCAACTTCTAGTATCTTCGCTGGTCCCAACCAAGGAAAGCTCATCTTTTTACCGCTTGTGTCCCTTAGTAGCACTAGATCGCCCCTACAGAAGGCCTCTATCGCACGGAGATTGTAACGCGTGTCGTACGACCTCTGTTTGTACTCTGCCTGTATCCACAGTGGCTTCAGCGACTCGTCATTCTTCTGCTCTGTTCCGAACTGAAGGAAACTTTCAGATTCTATTTCATGTCCGTCACTTCGCTCGTCCTCAGACCCTACAGTTTCGTTTTCTCCTTCCGACTGTGTGCTCACCACACATGCCTCTATCACAGGACCTTCCTTCAATACTGCAGCTTCACCAGGAAGATCGACCTGATCTTCCAAGGGCATTTTCTCTTCTACTCCTCTTAAAGCTACTAAATCCTCAGGCGTGAGTAGTGCGTCAACTTCTCCGGCAAGCTGCTCGGTTACCGCACAGAGCAGTAACGTATCCGCTCCTGTATCAACCGCACTGCTACCAAGTCGAAAGGGGACATACATGAGATCGGCTTCCACCTCGTGGCCGAAAGCGCCCTTCAACCGAACCTTCCCTTTTTGATTCTCATCCAAAATGGTGGCCATCGACCTTCGAACCACTGTAATGTCTGCCCCCGAATTAATCCTGGCATTTAAGTACTTGTTTCTTGAGCGAAGTTGCACAAATTGTTCTTCGTCAAGCACTTTGTGTTGTTCAGTTAGCGATACTAGTTCGCCATGCACCTCGAATGTTTGCTCAGCGTGTTCGCAGTCTAAAGGTCTTTTTACTCGTGCCGTTAGCTTAGGATTGGTCTCAGGACAATTTCTTGCCAGGTGACCCCGTTTCCCTCAAGCGAAACAGCGTCGAGTGTCGCAGACATGCTCGGTTTGCCCTCTCTTTCGGAGGCGTCACAGACTCGCTCTGACAGTCACCAGTAGTGCCTGTCTTGTGGTAGGGTTTTGGGACCCTCTGTGTTACTCTCCTGATGGCATTTAGCCAGCTTAGCTATCGCCTCGGGACGCAGCCACTCCCCCGTTTCGTTCAAGGCAACATATGATTTTGTTTCATTGGGGAGAGACTCCTTCAACCTATCCGCGACAACTAGTTGCAACAAGTCATCGCAAGTCTCCACTTTTCTACTGTTCACATAATAACTGAAGTAGCTACTAAGTCGGCCGGCGAACTGGCTCCACGACTCTTCCCGCCATTTGCCTGCCGTATTGAACAGTCGTTTATATTCGTTTGGAGACAATCTTAGCTCACGTAAAATTTGTTCTTTTACCTGAGCGTAAGATGGCAGTTCCTTCATGCCACTGCACATGATCTGATAATGCCTATACGGCATTATCAGAACCGGTTTTATCTCGTCAGGAACCTGAAAGGATCGAAATATGACTTCTACCGCCTCGAACCAGCCAGGCACTAAGGTTCTGTCCCCGGGCATCCGGCTGAGCACATTACTCAAGAGTGCAGCATAGTGGGCTACCCCCGATTCAGGTTGTAATCCCAGCCCCCCGTTGGCACCACCACCGTTCTCCCTCTGCAATTTTTGGAGCTCAATTTGTGCCCGTATTTGTTCGAGCTTACTTTTTCAATTTCCAACCGAGTGTTCATCACTTCAGAATCAGTTCTCCCCTGATCTTCTGATGCGTCGTCAGGCTCCTCAATTTTATCAGGCATTTTACCCCCCCCCCCCCCCCCCTTTGCCCGACTCATAGTTCTTTGCCATTGCTCGAGTGATCATTCAACCCGAATAGACAAGCATATGCGCTCACCAGTTCAGGTTGACCAGCTCTTAGTCGTCAATGGGCAGTCGGAGGCACTGGCAGCAGAAATGCCTAGCAGGAATGTCTCAGGGTCCGTGCATCACTGAAGTCCAGATTCTACCGCTTACAGGCAGTCCTGTCTCTGTCGAAGACTGGAAGTCTTGTTTTTCGCCGCTCGTTCTTGCGCTGAGGCTGCGTCATGCAGATTCTATCCCACTGGTCACGCCAAGCGCTCGTCTGGCGCCCGGTTGACTGGCCGCCGAAGAGCCGAGTTTGCGTGATGTCAGCACCGTTCGTGCTGTGCTCCGGACTCGCCGCTCCGTCGCATATGGTAGGCGAAAAGCCGGGCTTGCTTGAACTCGGCGACGTCCGTGCGGTGTTGGAGCTGGCCGCTCACCCCAAGGTTCCGTAGCTGAACTCCCATCCTGTCGACTGCGCCAGTCACGGCCTGTGGTTTGGGCGCCGTGGGACCCGGGAAGGCAGGGAGCCAGACTTTGGGGGTAAAGCGCTTTATTCGGGTTCCAGGTCTTGCTTGAACCAGCCCCGAACTGCTCGTCTCGTCGATTCTTCCCTCCGTCGTCGCATCGCCTTTTCTCGACGCGCCAATCGGCGCACACCACGGGTAACAAAAATATAACGATCACAAAGCCTGATAACCCGTCGGCGACGGCGCTGAATCCGCAGCCTCATGCATGCCGCATGCATGACAAGGGCTTTCGAATTGTCCTCCCGGAACGCTGCGGCCGTGAGACAGCGTCAATGAGTTGGTGCATTCCCTATCTGCAACATTAGGAGTTGACCGACTTTTTCGCACTTGTTGGAAATGTTGCAATACATGTGAGTACTTAGAGAAATTCGACAGTCTTGTTTAAAGAGTGACAAAAAACGGACTTCTCAATACACCCTCCCGACAACACGGGCAACTAGTGCGCTCCATATCTTCCCTCATCATTTTTTTTTACTTTTTTCAATTTTATAATTTTTATTCAAATAAATAATTCCAAATATTTTAATCTTAACGGTCGTCTTGCTGAAAGTGCCAGTGAAGTCGCAGGTTTACATTGATCAGCCGGGCGTACAACCGTCATGAATAGAAGCGTAACAAGCTTGGTGGCTCAAACATATCCATACGGTTATTGGTATAAATATTTGCATATATTTTGCACCACTATACCTACTTTTCTACTACTTTCTATAAAAAAATAGTAGTAGCGATTTCAAGTTTTCGTCCCGCTTTCATAAAAAAATGTCAGCTAAAGCTCAAATAACTTCTCATTTTAAAGGGCAAAACAGGATTATTGGTTAAATTATAAAAAAGGACGAGCAACGCGAGTATTGTTTTAATTATTAGAAAAGTTGAACTTCACCCCAATACCTGAATACAGTAAAACAAAATATATCTAGTCATACAATACACGAAATCAAAAGGTAATATTGTCCGTGGCATTGGGCAAAAATGCCGGCGTAGAAGGTACACTTTGCAGCGCTGTAACTTTGAAGGAAACAGAAAGATGATCATGTTTTTCATGAATAAATACAAGAGCATGGTGGAGAACGATCAGTCTAAATTTCAGGAGAATTGAAGCTGTTTTTGTTTTTTAATTTTCCATTGAATTTTTTTTTATAATTTAGAACAAGTGTGGAGTGACATAAAAATTTCAATCTCTGAGATAAAGCAATGATTTGTATATCATTCGGAAGAACGTTTTAGTAAAAATGTATGACATAAATTATACTATCTTAGCTATTCAATGTTTGTATGTAACGGCTCAGAAATCTACTGACAAAACGTCAGAGGTTGCGCATTTGTGACGCGAAGTAAATGACCCCTCAACAATGCTGCACATATATCACTCAATTGTTCCCATGATCTATTATAAGTGCAAAATATTTTAGATTTTTGGTATTTGTAGTTTGCGTAGTAGGTGTCACCAAACATTATATAAACGAAAACTTCAAAAATCGAATATGCCGTTCTCGCTCACTCACAATGTTGTTTTCTTTTTAAATCTTATGTTTTTCGCGAAAGCTTTATTTGATTGCGTTCCCTACATACGCTGAGGAGTAACGTATAGAAAAACTAACAAAAACAAAACAAAAATATTTCCGGACTCGCGTGCATGATCTTTTCTGAACAGAGCCACAAGTTGGTGGACTTAAAATGACCGAAAAAGAAGATGCGCGAGAGAAGGCACGAGACGGGGAAGGATGGAACGAGACCGGCTGATCGGCCTGCTGAGGAACGCTTCCGTACAGGTGTTTAGGGCCTTTGGGGACGATGCCCAGGCACGTCAAGATCACCGTCGCTACCAGTTGGACATGGACAGGCGCGGACATGATGGCTGCCCCCTAAAAAACTCTGTAAATATATGCATATCGTTCGTCTTGCGAATCATGTTCCTCTTTTTTCTCATACACCTGTCCTCATCATTGATGAATGATGTCCTCATCATTTATCATCATAATCTTCACAATTCTGGCGTCCGCGGCGGGACACTCTCTTTAACATCTAGAGAGTCAAATTCTCAGGCGGTGGTGTGTGGACATGGGTCTAGAAAGAGTCATCGCACTAAGGGGACGCTTAGGACTTCACAGGGCAACTCTAAAGGAATGGCTGACAAGACGGCTATGGCTCGCAAACGATGAGCTTAAGGAAGCTCAGGAGTTGTACGCAGTCCAGCGCGGGCGGCATCTTAGCACTTGGACAAAGGAGAAACCACTAGAAGTTGAAATAAAAGTAGAGGAAGCCACGGAAGTTGCGAAGCTTGAGAAAGAGTGTGGGAACTGCAAGGAATAATCAGGTTGTTGGAATCTACCGGAGATGAAACTAAAACCGCTGTTTGTGCATGAAATGAGCCTGCACAGCACTCAGAGGTCCCACTGAAGAGTGAGCCAGATGTAAAATTTAAGAGAGCCATGAGAAGTCAAGCTACGGAAAAGATGATGAAGAGACTGCAGGACTTGCAGCGATAGAAAAGGAAATCAAGGAGGACAAGGATGGCCAGTATACCTCGGATGGAACAGTTGTCATGCTGACAACTTTGAGGACCAGTGGTCTTTTCCGTAGAGAAGCAACCAGTGTGAGGCAAAAAATGGAAGGGGGCCTTCTAGAGAAAGGGCAAGAGAGCTGGTGACGGATGGGAAAGTAATGGGGAGGCCGCGATGGTGGCCTGTTTTGATTTTCAAGAGAGGGCATAGTGATAGAAACCGAGAAGGTATACCCAACGGCACGCAAGTTGCTGTAAAGATGAAGAAACGAAGAAGAAAGAAAGTCACTGGAAGCAGACATGTAACAAAAACAAGTCTTCATAAAATGAACGAAAGAGAAGATGCGCTAGTGAAGGCACGAGACGGGGACGAATGGAACGAGACATCCGCGTGCTGAGGAACGATTCCGGTCAGGTGTAAAGGCTTCTGGAGACGATGCCCAGGCATGTCAAGATCGCCGTTGCTGCCAATTGGACACCACTAAAAGCATGGACATGATGGCTACGCCCGAATGAACTCAGCAAATATCTGTATATTGGTCGTTGTGTGAGCCATGTTCATCTGGTTTCACATACACCGTTTTCGGAATTACATTCCTACCGAAAAACCCAGGATAACTTTTTGCTATCTGGATTATGGAACTGGAAATCTATCTGGATTCTATCTGGATTTCAGGTTTTAGAAATTATTCCTTTGTCTGCACTCTGGATTTCGAGTTTTCAGAAACATACTTCCAGTTCCATAATCTGGATAGGAAAAAGTTATACTGTTTTTTTCGGTAGGGATGTCCTCATCATTTACCAACATCGTCTTCTCACCTGTGACGAAGTGAGCTCAGCGTACAGTGAATTATTTAATTTTTGCGGGCTTCATATTGTCATTATTAAAACCATAAACTTGATTAATAAAACTTAAAATTAACGTTTAATGCGGCGAAATTACGCCGAGAACCACAGAGTAACAAAGACACTTTGGTGGCGACGGAAAGACGACTCACTCAAGCAGCCACGCGAAGCTCTTTTTGTATGCGGGTGGGTATCGAAGATTCCGAGCTCGAAAAAGCAATAAGATTCTCGAGTCATCTGGAATATTCCGGTCATGCAAACGAAGTAAAGATAAAAAGTACAAGCGCTGGCGGGGATCAAACCCCAGCCAGTGGCGTGGGAGTCGAGCCCGGTGCTGATTCAGGTATTCGCACGCGGAAAGATTTCGCTAATTTCGGGAGTATTTCACGGGCAAAATTTGTTCCGATTAGGAGTGGTTTGCTATGAATTCTTTACCATAGACTAGAGTAATATGTTCGCGAGATCTGTTTTTCGCGGTAATATTTAAGTCGAGAAATTGGCGAAAATTAGGTTTTCGTGAAAATCAAGTCGTTTACAGTAATCGGGTGTGCTCATTTGCCTTCCAAGCCTTTGTAGGGCCCGACGAGTCAACTCCCCCACCGCGCGAACCCACGCCGCTCTTCCATCAAGGTCCAAATCCTCCAAAAGGAACCAAAACAAAAAAAAACAAAAAAAAAACTCGTACCCTCCTCCGGCCGGTGCCGATTCCGTCATTTAAACGCAGCAGATCGCTTTGGCATCGTTCAAGCACACCGCGGATTCACATCGCGCCGCTCGCGTTCAAGAAAAATGGCTGCTCTGTTTTCCACCCAGCCTAACCAGGCCTAGCCAACTCGTGCGTTTTGTACTCTCGGACCGGAACGCCGGAAAAGGGTCCATTGCAGGACACAGAACGAGAGAACATGACAGAAAGAGAATATAAGGGTTCTTGGGTAATGGCACCCTCAGAGATCCACGGGCATTTGCCGAGAATCTTCTCTATTGATTGCGTTTTAAAAAAGAAAACGCATGTTTTTTTTGTTTTTTTTTTTCTGCATTTTGTTAACACTTTAACGTACCTTTCTTTCCCAGTCCTTCAGCCCATCCAAGTACTTCCGCATCCTTATAGCCCCTCTATCAGAAAAGGGTACGCATCCAGTCTTCTTTTTTTCCTCGTTTCTCCCGCAAAAAAAGAAAGAGTAGTTTGCTTTACGACAGCTGTGTGGCGCTTGCTTCAAGAAGCTTTCCTTCTCGCCTGCCAGAGCCACAGGCGAGAAGGAAGCGCAACACAGCTGTCGTAAGGCGAACCCTTTCCTTTTTTTGTTTTGTTTTTACGGCAACATCTTACGTCACGGCACCGCGGTGGCGCTGCAGTCGACACTGCGCATGCGCAAATGCGTCATCTCACGCGAATCCGGTTTCTGAGCACGCGCAGCCCCCACATTCGGTATGGGCAAACACGGATGGTCTTTAAGAGGGAGTGGTCTTTTCATAGTGATGGAGACTGTACTTTACCTCGTGCACGAAAAACTCTGTGAGTGTGCTGTGAAAAGTTCGGGAATGCCTCCAGGGGAAAAGGACTCACTACAGGCAGAAGGATCCCGAAGTAGGTTTTTCTCGAAAGCAGGCAGACGACGTTGAAAGGAGTGTTGGTGACCAGTCCGTCCACAACGCGAGCTGTGTACAGAGTCGCCGACATCGAGGAGTTGATGTTGACCAGAGAAACTTTCCTGCCAGATCCGTGATACTTCTCGGCCACTTGGGAAGAAAGCTCTTCTGAAACCGCGACAGGAAGCTTGAGACTGCGGGCGGTTAACATTTGTTGATTGAAGCATAAACTAGGCCTCTTAGCGGAACCGCCAATTCCAACATTGGGGACTTTTATCGAACCGCTACCGTCTTCCGCGTACCTTGGATAGAGCCTTTGAAGCATGCCCTACCGAAAAACCCAGCTTAACTTTTTGCTATCTGGATTACGGCACAGGAAATCTATCTGAATTTTATCTGGATTTCACTTTTCCAGAAATTATTCCATTGCCTGAAATCTAGACTTCAGGTTTCCAGAAACAATTCCAGTTATATTTCCAGTTCCATAATCCAGAGAGAGAAAGGTTGTACTGGGATTTTCGGTACGGTGCATTTAAAGGGATACTGAACCAAACAATTTAGTGTCCATAATAAGTGGCACACAATCGTTCTACGAACAAGCAGCCGTCGGTGAGCGCGAGTACGCGCAACGAAATCCACGTCATAGTCCTCCATCCACGCTAAAGATAACGTACTTGTTAGACCAATTAATCGCCTACCTCTTACACTAGATCCAAATGAGAGATGAAAAGCCTGTCTTTATTCTTGATTTTTCCCCCCGGAGCCCACACATTTCACTGTCATCTCAAAGTGATTGTCCGGTCAAATTTCGTGTTCAACAAAACATTTAGACCTCGTTGTCAATGGCTGCGGGAGCACCTTCCACGACAAACCTGAATTTTGTGTGCTTCCCTGGACGAGTGATTTTATTTTAAACCAAGCGTGCATAAACGGCTTTTTCCTCTTCTATCCTCAAAGCAGCGGAGGCTCTGACGTATAAAAGGCAAAGATTGCGCCGCGCTGAAACGCCCTTCGAATTTTGTCCTCCGCGTAAGCGCTACGACGTGGTTCACCCTCGTTGCTGCGCTAGAATTTTTTCGTGAATGAAAGAGGACTCCTGCTGTGCGGTTGCCACGCTCCACACTTCTCTGCGAGATTCACAGTGGCGAGTAAAATGGAACGCTGCGGTGCGTTGGGAGCATTGTGTTCCCACGGAGGACTGAGGAACAGGATCTGGCAATTGCAAACCGGGTGTGACGTCACATCAGGCATATGGTCGCAGCCATCGATACTTGCGAAATTTGGCATGGTGTTTCGTAAAAGTATCCGTCATTGATTACACTATATTTGTGTGTCGTTTAACAAAAAAATGGCCTATGTTGATCATAAGAGTCCCGCCAGGCAACCGCCACAAGATTTTAAGAACATCTTGTTTTCACCGGACAATCCCTTTAAGCGTGAATAGGGAACTATGACGTCAATTTCGGTGCGTGTGCTTGCTCACAGCGGTGTCTTCTAGCTCGTGGGAAGATCGTGCGCCACTTATTATGAACACTGAAATATTTGGTTCAGCATCCCTTTATAAGCGCGCACCCCGCGGTCACGGTATCACCCGGGCGCGTGCTTAAAGGGGGGGGGGGGGGGGGGGTGCAACGATTTCCGGACTTCGTTCAAAGATTTGTGGAAGTTGCCCTCTGACCCTTCTGAAGTAACGAACAGAAAACCGATTTCGCCTGCGTGTCCTAGTTGTTGCGTAAAAAAAAGATAAATATTGGCATTTCGGGCACCCCTCAACTCACTCCCAGTCTTCAGGGTCACACCCGGTCGCACTCCCAGTGACGTCATTCGGAGTGCCGTGTAGGTTCCCGTGTGCTATCTCGGAGGACGCTTCCTCTCCCTCTCTCTTCTGACATTAGTGGGCGTTATGCTGCAGCTTAGAGGCGAGCGAGGTCACGTAATCTTTTCGCCGTAGTTCCTTCGGCTGCCACTTGGGGCTGCAGGTGGGCGAAAAAGCTCGACTTTTGCTTTGCGATTGTGCAGCGGAATCGCGACATTTTTAATGAAGGAGGTGTTTTCTTTATCCCCCGGGACACGATAAACAACTTAAAAATGACAAGATGCAAATTCTTTTAATCATAAAATTGTTGCACCGCCCTTTTAAAAGCGTGCTTCTAAGACTCCTGTAATGCGGGACGCGGAACACGGTAACGGTTTGCTAAAACTCCCTAGTTTGTCCGTCCGTGCGTTTCCCGCTAAATTTAGGGGGAAATTGACGTCACGTGACCTCAATTTAGTTTCCCCGCCAAATTTGGCCCTGAAACTAACACCACGTGGCTTGTGCACCTAGTCAGTTTCGTCATCAAATATGAAGGGAGAAATTCATGAAACTGTAGGCTCTTCACTCTCCGAAGCGGCAGTTTAACGTCTTCTAAACAGATTTAAACTATCGCTTCTTAAATACAACATCACATACATTATAGGACTTTAAACATAAAGATCACTGCCAATTTTCATTTTTATTTTTTATTTCACCCTCAGGTGGGAGTAGTGAGAAAACAAACTAAATACCAGTGCAAATGATACAAAACAGGCAACGCGGAATGCATGGTTTGGGATCACTTGAAGAGAAAAGAACACGATTAAAAAATCAATGTAAGTGGTGCTGGCCTTGCCACTGACAGCTTAAGGGGGCGGGACTTATTGTGGTCCCGCATCGTGAATATTCCTTGGGCGCTCTTTTCGGCAAATGCTGCACTCTCATTGGCTGACGAGCCATAATGAGATGCCACGCCGTGTGTTTCTTGAACTCTCGGTGACTTAAGACGATTCCATTCATTCGAAATTAATAAATTATGAAAAAATAGTCGTTATAATGGGGCCTACTTTTTGACTGTGATCTGGACATGCGGAGACAAATGATTGGGGGGGGGGGGGGGGGGGTTGGGGGGTTGGGTTACACACTCGTTTCTGAGAACCGTGTTGCAATAAAAAATTGTGTGAAAAAAATAAATACCTTATGTTTCCCAGGTGCGGACTATACAGGGATTTGCTTTGTTTTCTTCTAGATCGTTCACCGTCATAAAACGAGGAGGAT
The DNA here is from genome assembly GCA_013358835.2 of Ixodes persulcatus. Lineage (NCBI taxonomy): Eukaryota > Metazoa > Arthropoda > Arachnida > Ixodida > Ixodidae > Ixodes > Ixodes persulcatus. The sequence goes on from JABSTQ010007510.1 coordinate 17,150, forward strand.
TTTATGAATAACATCGTATATAAGTGTTGATTTTTGTATGATACAAGCTTTTTTTGTGAACTAATACAGCGGGCGTTTGTCATGGTGTGCTGATAAATTTTACGTTCAAATTAGGCACTAAGCGCGGACTATGCACGGCGTGCGGACTATAGTCCGGAAAACACGGTACTAGAGAATTCTGCGGCGATGTGCGAGGCATAATGCGCGGCCGGAAGATGCACGTCTAAAAGAAAGGGACGAAGTCGGGTGGGAAAGTCATGCAGTTCGACATGAAAAACTAAAAAAAATACCTGTTTTCTTTTTTTTTTCTTTAACTGTATATCATTCTGCTTAGTGTCCATCTCCTGCGCGCCGTTAGATTACCATAATGAATTTTTATATTTTTATATTTTTGGGGGAAGTTCTCTGCTTAGTATGTCTTCATTCGCACTTGTGAGAAAGAGTTCCAGCGATGCCCTTTAGTTTTGACCAGGCTAAGGACTTGTAGTGCTTGTAGTGCGTTTTATTTCTTTATGAACCCCGAAACTACGTTTGCCACTACACGTTGCCATCCTGTGTGATTTTAATTCGTTGGAACGGTGTTTTGCGTCAAATATATATATTTGAAATAACTTCGTTCGTTATACGTGTGTTTACGCACAGCTGTTACACGATCGATTATACTTCACCACAAAATAATTTAATTCAAACATATATTACGTTTTTTCTTGCCTCCTAAATGCTACGTTACGAAAACGTGCACTACACAATCTATGATTGGCAAAACCATAAGTGTGAATGTTTTAGAGTGAGTTAAGAAAAGTATATTTACCAAAGCTTTCATCTTTTAGTATATCCACGTTTCCAGATCTGAAGAGGTCGACCGATGTGCTTACCAGAAAATCTAGTCAAAGAAAAATGCCAACATATTAGTGCAACATCTGTAGAAACTTCCTCCGTCAGCCTCTGAAAATACAAGAGATTTAATAGAAACCACTCGTCAAAACAATTTCACCATGAGTCCAGAAAAAAAAAAAAAATTGTGCTGCGTGCTCGGGCCTTGAATGACACGAGATCCACATTTTCCTTGCCAGTCCTCCTTTCCAGTCGCGAAATGCCGTAACGTTTAACAGGCTCCCACCGCAGTCTTGTTGCAGACCTCCAGTGGGTACTCAAGTTGGACTGGTCTCCTAAAAGTTCGCCCATCCGCCAGTCGCGCTTCGCTCGAGCGAATAATATCGTCCCGTTCATAGTGAACTTCTGTTATACGTCCCACCTTGCACATTGTTCTACGTCGTCTCGCGTCATGAATGATCACCACGTCCCCGACAGCAATAGGTGTCGTGTTCTTGGGCAGAGTGCGGTGGGCAGAGCGAAGTTGCAAGAGATACTCCTTCATCCACTTCTTCCAAAACTGGTGTGAAATAAGTTCTCGGTAGTACCATCGCCATCTTAGTTCTCGTGATAACTGCAAAGTGGAGCTCATTTCTCTCGTTGTAGGTAACGATAGAGGTAGCGATAATTTTCCTAGCAGGAAATGTGGAGGTGTTGGAATCGTTGGTTCCAGTTGACCAGGGTAAATAAACGTCGAAAGACATGAGTTTACGGCGGCTTCGATTTCCTGTAATACCGTCGACAACTCTTCAAATTTAAAATAGCATCGTCCAAGAAGTTTCCTCAAGGACGTCTCCAATGTCCGAATTATTCTCTTCCAGAAACCTCGCCACCATGCGGCTCTTCCGGCGCTAACGTTCCATGTGATGTGATAATGAGCGCCCATAGAAAAAAAAAAAAAAAAACTGGAAAAACCGGCGATCGCTTGTTCGCGCTAACAGTGTCGCGCTCAGTACATCCTAATGTCGGGGCAGTTCCCATACAGCTGATAAGTCTCTGGAGGCTGTCTTGAATGCCAAAGCGTTGTCTGAATAACGTTCGTTTGGCAGCCCTCTTCTGGAAACAAACCGAAGAAGAGCCATCAAGAAGAATTGTGCAGACGTGCTCGTTGTGAGCTCGAGGTGAACTGTTCGTGTGATTGCGCGTGTGAAAATGGCGAAATACGACTTCTCGTTCTTTTCTTCCTTTGCGTAAAATGGGCCAGCGAAATCAATCCCCACGACGTTGAATGGGTGCGTCGCCTCAAAGTGTTATTTTGTCAGTGGTGCCGTAGATGCTAATGCGGCCTTGAAGTGTGCCCTTGCACACCTCGTGCAGTTTCGCGGAGACTTCATTACAGCTTGTCTTCCTCGCAAAATACTGTTCGCGCAGCTCGGTTAAAGTATCTGCTACTCCACCATGAAGCACTCGCTGATGTGCGGTGCATATAAGCAACACGGTGAAGCGATGTGCGCTAAGAAGTATGATCGGGTATTCAAAGTATTCTGATGTGTTTTGTTGTTGGAGCCGACCACCTATGCGTAAAACTCCGATGCCATCTATGAGAGGTTGCAAATCTCTTAGTTTCGATGACTTGTTCAGTGGCCTTTTATTTCGGATGCTTTGCAGTTTTTCCGAGAAATATTTTTGTTTTTCAGAGCGCAGCTCTTAGGCGCCCGTTTCCGGCTTAAGCGGCGTCGGCGTCGGCGTAACCGCGAACTCCACCCCCCCCCCCCCCCCCCCCCCCCCCCCCCCCCCCGAGGAGCTCGGGAGGACCTCGGGAGGACCTCGGGTTCCTTCGGGAGGACCTCGGGAGGACCTCGGGTTCCTTCAGGAGAACCTCGGGAGGACCTCGGGTACCTTCAGTAACCTCGGGGAGGGGGGTGGGGGGGGGGTCACGTGACCCCTCTCCCCCCCCCCCCCCCCCCCCCCCGAGGTCTCGTGACCCCCTGATAAGTACAAGCTTTACAGTCAGCTTTTGGGGTGTGGACGGTGCGTCCATCGCGGTTCTCGGCCCAGGAACAAGTGCCCGAGCTCTCGCTAGCACGCGATTGTCACGAGGCTCGCGGCATCGGCCACTTAGTCCACCTGCCGGCGGCGCCGGTACATAACACCTCTTCCCCCTCAGATGTAGCTCTCATAGCGTTCTGGAGGGTGCCTATTTCTTGGAGGCTGCTCCCTTCTTCCGCTTCCGGCGTCTGTCGTAAGTTTCAGTGTCGTCTTGGAATTATCTTGGAATGACGACCTCTCGGTAGGGTGATCCTGCTGAGAGTCCGAAACAGGAGCAGGAACAGACCACTCAGCCGATGGAGTCGATGTCGTGAATCGACGCCTGATATGATCTACGTGACAGCTGGTTGATGCAGTTGCCGTCTCCATAAGCCAGGAGCGACTTCCAAGTCTTTTGGTCAGCTTTCCTTCGATCCATTTGGGGGTTCCTTTGAAGTTCAGGACATAGACTGCCTGTCCCTCGTGGAACACCCTGGACGGCGGTGTCTTTTCCGTAGCTCCTTCCTTGTGACTACTTTCTGGATGAGGAAGGAGTCTACTGATATTGGTAGTAAGCTCCCTGTTGAACGTCAAGAATGCTGGTGTTTTTCCTGTCGAGCTACAAACTGAGTTGTGTTGTTTGTACAGGAATCTAGCAATTCTCAGTGACAGCGATCCCGCTTTCTCTCTTGTCAAACTTCGCTTAAGTTCATAAACCATGCGCTCGGCTTGGCCATTTGTCGCTGGATGGTACCGAGCGCTGGTCACAAACTTCACGCCATTCTTGTCATAAAAGTGCATTATCTCCTTGGATACGAAGACGCTTTCGTTGTCGGAAACAATCTTGCGAGGTGGTCCAAAAGTTGCGAACATACCTCGGAGTTTTTTGATGACCGTTGTAGATGTGGTATTGGTCATGCTTCGAACTTCTAGCCACTTCGTGTAGGCATCTACCACGACAAGGAATATGTTTCCTTCCAGAGGGCCTGCAAAGTTCAAATGTAGCGTATCCCAAGGAAGTGATGCGTGATCCCATGTAGGAAGTGGTGCCTTGCTTGGTATCTTGCTTGACTCTTGGCAGATGGGGCAGCTGCCAACAGCTTCCTCTATGTCGCGGTCGATGCCAGGCCACCACACATAGCTGCGTGCAGATGACTTCATGGCCACAATTCTCTTGTGTCCAGCATGCACTAAGTTCATGGCTTCAGGACGTGCCAAGGCTGGTATGACCACCCGGGATCCCCGTATGACACATGCTTTTTGAGTGGACATCTCTGCGCCTTTTTTTCTGTACGCGGTGAAGTCCTCCTCCGTGAGCTCATGAAGCTTGCCTTGCTGCACAGCCTCGTAGACGCGGAACAGAATCCGATCCGCGCATGTCATGGCTGCTATCTTCTCTGCTGTCAGCGAAGAACTTGTCAAGGCTTCAATCATCAGGTCGTCTCCTGGTGAGCAAGGCTCGTCGTCACTGTCAGGTAGGGGCAGACGGCTTAGAACGTCCGCGTTCTGGTGTCGTTTTCTAGGCCTGTACACGCGTTTGTAACCGTACGTCGATAGTTTGACGCACCATAGCCGCATTCGGGGTGACAAGGCTTGTGGTACCGGCTTCTGCGGTCCCAAGATGCCAGGCAGTGGTTGGTGATCGGTGATAACAACGACACTTTGTCCGGCGATGTATTGGTGAAAGTGCATCGTCCCAAACACCACAGCTAATCGTTCTCGATCAAGCTGTGAGTAATTTGACTCGGCATCGCCTAGAGTTCTTGACGCGAATGCGATTGGAGCTTCCCTGCCCTCGTGGTCGACCTGCGCAAGAACTCCGCCAAAGCCATATGGTGACGCATCACAGGACAGAAGCAGTGGTTTTGACTCATCGTAGTGAGCCAACGTTGTCTTGCGAAGTACCAACTCTTTCAACTTCCGGAAAGCGAGGGCATGGCGCTCTTCCCAGTTCCAAGGGATGTTCTTGGCTAGTAGTCTGTACACATCGCAGGCTACAGTCGCTCGGTTTTCCAAGAACCTGTCATAGAATGCGAGCATTCCGAGGAACGACTGCAGCGTGGCTTTCGACGTTGGTTCTGGCAACTCCCTGAACGCCTTGATCTTGTCGTTGGTTGGATGAACACCAACCGCATCGATCGTGCGGCCCCGGTATGTCACCTCACGAACGCCAAATAGGCACTTCTCACGGTTTGCTCGCAGGCCAGCTTCTTGGAGTCTTGACAGGACAAGGTTCAGGCGCTGGGCGTGTTCCACGGTTGTGGCACCGCTGACAATGATGTCGTACAGATACACGCTGATACCGGATATCCCTGCAAGTGTTGTCTCCATGCATTTCTGGAAAATGGCTGGTGCTGCCGAGACGCCGAAAGGAAGTCACTTGGCACGATAAAGGCCCTTTATCGTGTTGATGGTATGAACTTCAGCTGTGTTCTCGGTGACTCGTAACTGCTGGTATGCTTGAGCCAGGTCGATGCTGGAGAAAACTCTCCCTCCCCGTAGCTTTGCGAGCACCTCTGCCTCTGTCGGCAGTGGATATGACGCCTTGAGCGTCACAGCGTTGACGGTGCTGCGGTAGTCACCGCAAAGTCTGATGCTGCCGTTTTTCTTCCTCGCTACTACAACGGGTGTTGCCCAATTCGAGTGCTGAGTCTGTTCAAGGATGCCTTGTTCACTGAGACGTTGCAGCTCGGCTTCCACCGCTGGTTTGAGCGCGAATGGCACAGTGCGAGCTCGCAGGAAATTGGGTGACGCATTGTCTTCCAGTTCTAGGCTTACTGCTGGCCCGCTGTAGCCGTTCAGGTTCCCGTCAAAAACTGACCCGTACCTTTCGATGATGGCTGTTAGGCTGCCGTCCAACACCACCTGGTGCACGCCGCTGAAGCCAATGCCCAGGGCTGCAAACCGATTCCGCCCAAGAAAGTTACATCTGGGGTGCTTCATCACAGAAAAGGCAAGTTCACTTTCAGTTTCTTGAACTGGACCATGACGTGAATTGTTCCCAGAGATTCGATGCCTTCCCCAGACCTGGTACGCAGAGCGATGTTATCGTCTGTAAATTCCGGAAGGTTCCTTGACCACGCTGCTCGGAACGTTTGTTCGCTGATCAAAGAAAACGCCGCTCCCGAGTCCACTTCAAATCTGACAGGAACACCCTGAACTTTTAGGCTTATCATAGCCTTTATCGTGTCAGCTTTAGAGTGTGGACGATGCGTCCATCGCGGTTCTCGGTCCAGGAACAAGTACCCGAGCTCTTGCTAGCACGGAATTGTCACGAGGCTCGCGGCATCGGCCGCTTAGTCCACCTGCCGGCGGCGCCGGTACATAACACCCCCCCCCCCCCGAGGTCACGTGACACCCCCCCCCCCCCCCCTTCAGTACCCTTTACTGCTCCTCCTCAAGAGCTGCGCTCAAATTCGGCGTTACAGGGAGTTGTAAACGGCTTTCATTTTTTTTTTTGTGACCTCTATCCAGTATTTTTCTATCCTTTTGAGTTTTGCCGCTGAAAGGTAATTAGACGATTACTTCAGTGAGCCAGTGTTTTCATTGAAACGGTACGTCCAAGCAGTGAAGTGTAGAACCCTCGAAAGGTCGCTGTAGCGTTTCAAGTCAAATACAGGATCGTCCACTGCAGTTTTTACTTGTAGTATGCTGGTTTTTTGTGTAATTGTTTTGCATTTTGTCTAGGCTGTCTTGTTCTGGATGCGCCCGTGGCCATTTTGATGACGGTCTTTTGAGCCAAGACGGACCAGTCCACCACAGGTTGTTTAACTATAAGTTTGACGCGGAGAATCCTCTCGTTAGGCAGCCTGACGAATAATATTCACCCAGACTGAATTCCCAGCGAGCTTAAGGAGTGTTGTTTTGGATCTCACTCACTCTGTTGTCAACAAATGTCTCCCACCGGTGACTTTGACCTTGTATCCACTTCCACGTTATGGTAGAGTCTGTCCGCAAGTTTACTCGGGTGTCTTGAAGGGACAACGTCTTTTCTACATAGCGCAGTAACCTAGAACCGATGAAATTTCGCATCAGTTCTATGCTAGGAAGCGTCAGCTTTTTAAGAGGCGCTACTCGCGCCTTTGCATGTAGTAGATATATTTCTACTGTGTTCTCAAAGTCCGATGTTCTTATGTAGACAACTACGCCGTAAGCCTTCGGACTGGCGTCAGTGAAGAGATGTAGTTTGTAGAACAGCGTAGTGTCTCGGAGTTTCTCGAACAAGAATCAAGATATTGATTGTGTTGCGTTCTTACTCTCGTCCCTGTCTTGAAGCGCTATCATGTTCTCAAAGAGATATGGATATGCCTTGTAGCTGTGGAATCTCGCTACACCATGTGCTCCACTCTTGTTGTATTTCCTCAGGAAGACTAATGTCCCAGGCTATATTTAATTTCAAGTTTTTGGAACACGATCTTGACGCGGATCGTGAAAGCTGATACCAGTTCGATGATATCATAGATTCTGTTGGCAGCTTGGAGGATATATTGCTTTGTACTCTGATTCGTTATCAAGAAGTTAGACTTCGAGGTCAACGACAGCTTCAAAGTGTGCTCCTCTGCATTCTAATTCATTCTAAATACCTTGGTGTCTGTCGCCGTATCAGCTGGCTGAGGGACTCTTTTCTGGAACAACTCTTGCAGTGTCTTGCTGTTGGATGCCCATTTTTGTATATTCGTGCCAGCTTGTTGCATGATGTCTTGTGTTTCGTTAAACAACTTGACTGCTGCTGCTCCAATCTGGGCGCCAGTCAAGAGATCGTGGACATAGAAGGATTGCGCAAGAACATGAGCTTTCTCCGGCTAGTTTTGAACTGTTTTTAAGTGACCCTGTGGAGGATAACTGTCTGCAAGAAAGAACTAGATGTCGTCCCAAACGAAACGCTAGTCATCCTCCACTCCTGGATTGGTGGTAACTGACCGATTGATGGGGGCCTTTCTTTAAACCACAAGAAGCATAGGGCATATCCATCCTTTTGTTTTACTGATATTTGCAGAAGTACCTTCTGAACATCTGCTGTCATCGTTATTTTGTTTACTCGGAACCACAGGAGAACCTGTAATAGGTCGCCAGAGGCCTTTGGTCCCGTTTCAAGAAATCCATTGATACTCTGACTTCCTTCCTAGACAGATGAAGCGTCAAATACGATAATCTTCGTTGTCAGCGCCTCTTCGCGTACCACAGCATGGTGCGGCTTGCAATGCTGTCGTCTTGTATTTTTTTCGAATCTGGTACTACCTCTGCACGTCCATCTTTCAAATATTGACATATCACACTGTCATAACTGTTCAGTAGGTTTTCATCTCTCCGGAGTTTTCGTACCAACCCGTTTACGACTCGCTGTAAAGCCGAATTAGAGCGCAGCTCTTGAGGAGGAGGAGGGAAGGGTACTGACGGGGGCTTGTAGGCTGATCTGTTTGCGAAGTCGCTCCGGTTGCTTTCTTTACGTCGCGTAGACGGAGAGGCTATACGCCGGCTGTTGAAACAGGCACCGCGAAGCATGTTACCAGGTGGCGCGCCTCGATCGCTTCGGCCCATGGGCATTTTTGGGTCGGTTCTACGAAAATGTATTAGGAATTTTCCCTTCGAAACTACCGTCTACCTCTGTGCTGTCAATTTGTCTTTTCCGGACCTGCCCCCCCCCCCCTCCCCCGTGGCATTTTTACGCTTTTTAATAATAATGAAGTTGTGAAGAACGGGTATGTGCACGCCCCATTCAAGGCAACCGCGTTAGCGTCAATTTGGCCATGTTTCTCGCTTGATAACTTAAAAGCCACAAATATATTGCATCATGTTTTTGCGGACTCTGTTAGTACATTTTATAAACGTTAATTTCAGAGAGTTTAAAAAATATTAAAGATCGCCGTTTTTTTTATGAATTTCAAAATAATGCGTTTTTAGTTAAATGCCCCTGTGTGAGCAATTCTTGTAAATTTCTCCTGCTAACCAGGACAACAATATTTCACGCAAGGATTAACTATATACAGGACAACACACTGGAATAGTTTGAAGACTTTAGCTTTTAGAGATACGGAGAAAAACATTCTTTAATCCAGAGCATTATTGCGCAATGTGCCTTGCTTGCGATTTTTGTTTTCAAAATAACCACTCTAATACTCGGTGATTAATACTTTTTGTCAATTCTTCCTATGCCTAATTTGTCAATGAATATTGCTAGACCCGTAGCCAGAGCAGTTTTTTGGTGGAAGCTGCCCGAAATGCGAACATCGCGCGATACGCAAAACGCGTACGTGACTGAGAGGGTACTTACAATTTCTTTTCGCAAAGACAAAATTTTTTTTCCGATAGCAAGGATTGGTTTTATTCTTCTGGACACAAAGCCAGCAAAATATATTTTTTTCATCAAAATTAAAAATGGTCACCGGACATGGTTGTTCGATCTTATCTGAAAACGCCCAGCTGCGGTGCGTCTTGTTCCTTCTTTTTTGTAATCGTACTTCCGAGTGTCAGGTAGATTGTCTTGACTTGTCCTGTCTGTTGTCAGTCCGCTTCGTTCTCGATATTTCACTTCGATTTGAAGAAATGTTAAGATCATCTCCAGATCTCCTTATGACGCTAATGGCTCTATAGATTCGCTGAAGGATTTTCGACGATGAGATTCGATGACATCAGTTGGTAGAACCTCCATTAGCATCTCGTTCAGCATCGTAGAGCGAGACATAGCGTGGACTCCGGGATATTTTAAGCCACGAATGTGTAGCTGAACGGAGTCGAGAATTCTTCTAAAGGCACTAACGTCGTTTTATGATCGGACCTTCGGGAGCTTTCAGAGTTTTTAGAGATGGTCTTGCTCAATGACGTGATGATGGCGCTTAAGACGAGGACAAAAGGGAGACTAGACAACACGGAGCGCGTCTAGTCTTCCTTTTGTCCTCGTCTTAAGCGCTATCATGACGTCAAATTCCCAGTACCAACTAGCCCAACAATCTGCATTCCTCAATGAGTTACTTGTCTCCAAATCGCCCTCGGAGAATAGCCAATGCGTCTCTGTAGCTGGAGTTAGAACCGTGAAGGCCAGCTATGGCTCTAGTTGCGGGTACGGTGAGAAGGGACAGGAGCTAGTGAAACTTGTCAGCCTGACACAGTTGAGGATGCTGCTCGATCGTGTTTTGGAACATGTCCCAGAAGGCTTGCCACTGAGAGGTGCTGCCGTCAAATTTCAACATCTCCAATGTTTTCGGGTGTAGTCTAGAGAATCGCTGGTGTACTGTTTGCTTCGACCGCATGGGTTCCTGGATTCTCCAGAATCTCAATTCGATCACTCAGCATTGCAAATGCCTGTGTTGGGTTTTCCTGGTAGGTCATTACCGGTTCATACTCTTGTTCAAGGTGTTCGTCGCATACGAAGGACTCGAACTTTCAATCTAGCACTTTCAGTTCATCGATATTTATCGTTCATTTTTAAAGAAGTGTCGCGCGCGATCTAAGATCGTGATCGTCATCTGCAAGCGTTGTCCTGACCTCGTGGATGAGTCGAGTGGTATGTGCTCAACGAGAGGTTCGCTTGGTCCGTACTCGCTCTATGTGCTCCTTGAGGTCTCGGTTGGCTCTCTGTAGCACCGTCAAGTTCCTGTAGAAATTTGCTCAGACAGCCACTCTAAATGCAAGAAATAAAACATGAGCCGCTCGTCAGAGCGGTTTCACGATCAGCCCAGTAAACAAAGTTGTGCTGCGTGCTCGGGCCTTGGATGGCACGAGATCCTCCTTGTCCTCGCCGGTCCTCTCTTCCAGCCGCGAGATGTTGTTACATTTAGCAACGTCCTCGAGTTAATTACCTTACTCTGTAATGGTGGACTGTTAATAACTTGGAAAAAATAAAATCGATATGTGCGAATTAATTGTGAGAAAAGAAGTATTTCGTGTAAGAAAATCTAGGTTATATTCCTATGGAGAAATCGTATAAAGTAAAGGTTTCTTGTGTGTATAGTTAAAGGTAAGCAATACATGTTGTCCATTAAAAATTAAAAGAACTGAACGTACGTTATAAATTTATTATCAATTAACTTTGCTACCATCGCAGTGTAGCAGGATTTTTCCAGAGAAGGTTCACAATCAAACTGACGCGCTTTTCACCTCAAGACTTCAAACGTGGATAGGAGGCAGATCGCTCGACAGACCGCTTAACAACATAACTAAAAGATCAGCCTTGAGTGTTCACATGTTGCTTAATCTATCACAAAGAAACAATATCTTATTGAGAATTAACATGCAAAAACGTAGAACGTGCAACCAAAGTATGATCATTATAAGAAAACGTTTCTCGGGTGCCGTCTGCAGTGCTTAGTTGTTTCTACGTGAATTTAAAGTAAAAACCACAGCTACCGTAATGTTGTCTTGCTCAATTTCGGTTTTCGTAAGATTTTAAAACAATATGGAAAAAGTTTCAAGCCGTACTCCATGCATCAACGTTTCTAGACATTAAACTTGTAAAGCCATTAAATCGTCATACTGGGGTAATAGAAAGGACGTACCACGGATCCCTAAATTCACATTGAAAGTTAGAACAACAACCGAGATAACCTTTGTGATCGAATAGACTATTTACTGAAACTATAGCGACAACCCTGGCAGTTAATCACGTACCTGCAATGGAGCCAGTGGAAGAGCCTGAACGCACAAGTGACAACACGAGCAAAGTTAAGACCTCAATCTCCAACATCCTCTGAAAATGCGTGGCACAATCCTAATAACGTCACATGCCAACTCTTCCGAAACCAGATTCTCGATATGCCGGCTACAAATTCAGCTCTATATATATTGTCCGGAACAATTTTGTCAGAAGTCAGGAATCGAATCGCTTCTTTTGACAGAGCTCTGATGTAAGGAATGGACAACAAGTATACTTCAAAATCCCCCCGCCCCCCCTCCCCCCCCCAAAAAAAAAAATTGATCTGACTAGACAGACAAAGATGCACCTAAAACAATCGACATCCTTAAGTGATTCTGTTCATCTGCGCCGTGGGGAACGTTTTGTCTATTCCAGGGTGCACAAGTCACTTGAAGAAGGTATTCTGGTATAACATAAACTAGGCATAGTGCATGCGCAAAGAAGAAAGTGGAGAATAGATTTATTGGTCGTCTTGCAGCGAGGATATCCTGAAACACGTGTGTTTGAATTGGAAATCGAATTACAGATTTTTCTACTAAGATTTGATCGAGAGTCTGGATTCTATAAAGCACGTAGTAGGGGGCCTCCTAGCTTTATGTAAATAACTTCATGTTTCTTGACTAACTTCACTTCTTTGTCCTATCCTCGCGAAAGCAAAAAAAAAAAAAAAGCGGAGAACCTTAGAAAGGCCCAAAAATATTGATTATCCGGTTGCTCACACCAGGGCCAATGAACCTTCATTTTGTTTACTCAGCGAGTGCAAAAACAATGTTATTTGTACGATATCTGAAATATTTATGATATCTATCCAGTAACTGTATTGATTTGAGACTGTGGAGTGCTTACTGGCCTGGATAAGTGGCTTCGTGCATTTTGCAACATATCAGGGATGTCGCAAATTTTTGTGGGACATGAGGTTCAACGAAACATTTCGAATCTTAGTTTTGCTTCTTTTCGAAAACGTCCAGACTTTTGGCAAAACGTGAAAAGTTCAATTTCATAAACGTTGTGGCCCGATTTCTACACAAAAAGCTATAAATTAAAACTTTTGGGGGAAGATAAATTATAGTAGTTTGTTTTACATTTCTGAGAATTACTAATGCTTACACAATACAAAAAGTAGCATTAGTTTTTATATATATAGTTTTTATATGGAGTAGTAAACCCGCAAATAACGTATACTAGTAAATAAAAATCTTGCCAGCACGGTTTCCTGACGAGACGGTCAGTTGACATTAATTTGTGCGCTTTTTTCAGTTCAGTTCAGTTCAGTTCAGTTTATTGTACCTCAAAGGCATTTCGGGTGAAATGCATTACATGAGGGGGGATCAAATGACATACAGATAGCAGAAGAGTGACGACGAGGTAATAATAGGAAAACGCAAAAAAAACACAAAAAACTACAAACTAATAGGACAGATATCAAAACATAACATGTAGAAAAAGTAATTAACAGATATAAACATATATTAAAGATCAACACTTTTCAGGTGTGCCTTGCAGAGTTCACGGAATTTTTCAGGGTTAGATTCACACACTATGGTTTCAGGAAGGGAATTCCAGTTAGTAATAGCGAGAGAAAGGGGGAATTTCGGAATTTATTAGTTCTGGCGAATAAGGTTTAATTTTAGGCGGTGGTCGTGACGCAAGGAGATGTGAGGTGGTGGCTGACAGTTGTGTTACGAAAATCAGAAGAGGAATGGTAAGTTTTGTGAAACGGACAAGACGAGCAAGTTGAGTTCTTTGAGATAGAGGACATAGGTCGGAGGTTGAATTTTAGTGTAGTTACGCTTGACGTTCGTGAGTCGTCATGAAGTTATAAAACGTGATGCCTTGTTTGCACCGCTTCGAGTTTAGTAATGAGATATGATTGATGAGGCCACCAGATATAGTTGGCGTA
>JABSTQ010007511.1:0-26786 GCA_013358835.2 Ixodes persulcatus
CCTGTCGACGCAAGGAAACCCTCAAATTTGTCAGAGATTCCGTGGTTCCGTCGGTTCCGTCTCGCAGCGAGACGGAAGCTACGCAGATACCGGCACACCGTCGTTCGACACCACGTCAATTCAGAAAAAAACACACAAGGAAACAGAATAAAGATTATGATACTCATTTTAATACACGAAAGCTTCAGCGGCACTCGCTTGTCTGTTCGGTTTCTTTGACTCGTCTTTCGTTTTTTCGCGCTTTTCTTATCCAAGATTGCTATTCGCGATGACATCCTGTAGGCCAATATTTATCGAGCTAACTTATTTGGTTGAATTTTATGCACCTGAAAGCTGCTTCAGCTTTCAGATGAATTAAGCATGAAAAAAAAAAAAAGGAAAGAAAGAAGTTTACAATTCTCTGTAATGGGAAATTAGAGCGCAGCTCTTGAGGAGGAGGAGGGGAGGGTATGTCTCTCCTCCCCCTCCGTACCCTCCCCTCCTCTCCTCCTCCCCTCCCATTTAGCCGAGAATTTTTGCTAAATTTCCCGCTCAATTTAGATTTAGCGGTTTAAGTTTCCCCTCTAAATTTAGCGAGGAAATTGACGTCACGTGACCTCAACACCAATTCAGTTTCCCCGCTAAATTTAGCAAGGAAACTTCCCATAACGCAACGTGCCCGGTTACGACGACGTCAACGGCGACGACGCTCAACACGGAAACGGGAGACTAAGAGCTGCGTTCTAAAAAAAAGTTGAGTCCTAAACTATGAGCTCAACTGACAATATAAACGCTTTGCACACGCCATATTACAGCCGACATTACTAAACTTCTCTTGCATTATCCAGATACCGAGCGAGTGAAGCGGCCTTTGCCGAGCATTCATAATGGCCAATGCTAGGGAGATGGACTCAGTAGAATCTAAAATGGCAATAAACTGTTCTGCTGCGGTCATGAGGAAGTGAAGTGAATGTAACAAGAGAAAACAAAAGTTGAAGGTCGGTTATGGCGGCGCTCACGCACAGCTTCCTGAAAGCGTCTATATTCTGTCATGAATTTACCGCAACTTAAAGAATGAGCTGCAGTCTTTGTTGTTGTCGTACTGCACCAACTAATTTTCCCGTTAACAGCGGAAGCCCATACATAATTTTAAGCTAAACTAGCTTCTGGCTGCCTATTCCTCAATACAAACAATGTGACTATTATGAGTGCTTCACGCTAGCAAGTGATTTTCCTTCGGCCTTCAGTCTTCAGCAGGTGATTTTTCAGATACTAAATTCACCGAGTCTTAATTATTGTGTGATATCGTGCGGTATTGAACACAAAAGAGCTGCTATGCTAAGCGTACAGTTATTTTTCGTTAGCAGATGATAAGTTCTTACAAAAGCCATAGCATTCTCTAATATAAAAGAAAACTTCGGGAGTTAGATGCGTCAAAAAGTTGCTGACCGTTTAACTGTTCTTGTAGCAACTTGACAAAAGTATCTGAAGAGGCTGTAGTTATTTTTGTATAACAGGGAATCAAAGGCTCAATAGATTATAAAGTGCTCCAAAGCGAGATACAAATTAGCGGCAAAAATGATGGTTTGGGATAATAAAGTACCCTCGAATTGCAAGAATCCGCAAGACGTAAGATATTCTATTTACACGATATGAAAAAAATAAATAAAAAGAATCCACAAAGATAATCCGAAAATGAGACATGAGTTCTTTAAATGTAATCTGCTTTTGGCGGAGTTTTAAAATGCTTTGTAAAGATAAAAGTCTGGTACTGTTGAACAATTTTGAACAATCACCATTTATAAACAAGGTGAGATGAACAAGAGCAAGCACATTAAACCATTTTGGATGTGACAAATTTAGTTGCCCGCCCCTCCCCCCCCCCTCCCCCCGCCGAGCACACACGTACACTATATATATAAATATAAACGGCAGAAAAACGTACTTGGGACGGTTGTTCGGAATCGTATAACATATTATTTGTAAGGTCAGTCAACGTTTCGGCCTCAGACAGACCTTTTTTCAAGAATGACTATATGAGACCAAATATTGACACCCATTGGCTACATCACGTGGCTCATGATGTCAAGATATAATGCTAATTCAAAACACCTGGGCTCCTGCCAGAGCCCCACGATGGACTGGACACCGTCATCACCACAAAAGCCGATCATTTGGGGCCTAACCAGAAGAATGAGCCCCCAGTGGAACCGTGGTCGGTGAGAAAGAGAAGCAACATGTACGACACTGGAAAATCTGACTGAATAAAAACGAAAAGGCAGCCACAAAAACAGCAGGCGCCAGATGCTCGCCTAAGGTCAAGATCAATAAACGCAAAAGCGAAAAAAACAACAAGTTCCAACATTTGAGGAAACACGCCATGAGCTGGCTTTTCAGTTTAAAATATTAGAATGACCTCCACATACCATAAAGCGTGGATGAACCTAACTATGGAATCCTTCACCATATTATGGCCCCGGATGTCAATGCCTGCCAATATACGCTCGCTTTTTGGAATCGCACAAATATGTAGACATAAGTATATACAACTTCGGTGTGGAAATATTCACCAACACTTTGCTATCCAAGCGTCCCGTGCCATCCGACGGAACCCGACCATCAGGACGCCGCCAGCCACGACCCGAAGTCGTCCAAGTAGTTCGACCCAAGCCGTTCTACGCGCGCTAGGATTGCAACACTGCATGTTTATTTCGTTTCACCGTAAATGTTTTTAGCCATTTCTGTTTTCCTTTCCCGTTGCATCAGGACGATGCATTTTTAAAAGGGGGGATAATGCCGCCCGCAGGGCCGAGAAAGCAACGCTCGGTCACCGACATCTAGAAGATTCGCGTTCATTCTCGCACCAGACGTAACTTTCCACCTGCTTTGTTGTTCTCGAAAGTGCCAGTTCATCCTCGCCCCAAGCGCGCGACACTCGAGCCTTCTTTGCCGAACTTTCGAGATAGTGACGCACTGAAGATAAGCAGTTACCCGCGACCTTGTTGTGTCAGTCCCGCTCGCGCTCTGTTTCGCCGCCAAATCGCCGCCTGCTTTTCTGCTGCCTCGACGCTCTTTCCTTACTTATTTTTGGTTGGCACAAGTTCGCCCATTAAACCTTTATTTTTCAGTTCACTGCTCGTCTTCGTGTCACCTCCGTTCGTGACAATATGCCCAAGTAGCAAGTACGCCCGCCTTTATGTGTCCTCTTGTCCGATTTTTTTTTTTTTTCATGTTGTCTAGTTCAAGTCCCCAAGGCGGCGGTGTACTGTACGGCTTACACGGCGAGGGCTCGTCAGAGATCGCGGCGATTTCGGCGTCGGCCCGGAGTTCCTCGACGTGTCCTACAGCGGCACCTTTCGTGAGGTGCTGCGTCTCCGGTCGAAAGTTCGTCACGAGGACCACAGTACGTCCACCTGCAGCTCCGTTTCGCCCCTTGCGACGCCTATTCCTCTTCCGAGAAGCAGTTGGACGTTGCCCTCCAGAAGGACTTTCCCGCGGGCAACTGCATCGGTCACGACGGGCACAAGAACACTCGACCGTGGCCAGGTTCACGTGGTTCGCAATGACTCGGACGGCGGCTGGCGTCGTTTTGGTTCCCTCCGGAGGTAGCACGGGCTTTCGCAGCGTCAACCTGTTTGCTCCAAGGTCGATCACCGCACCGTACTCACAGAGGAAGTCCATGCCAAGGATGACGTCTCTCGAACAGTCTTTGAGGACGACGAATTTCACGGGGCAGGTCTCTCCGTGGATGTCCACGCGTGCAGTACACCTTCCCACTGGTGTGATGAGATGTCCGCCGGCGGTTCGTATTTTCGGGCCATCACACGGCGTCATCACTCTCCGAAGGCGGCGAGAGAGCTTCCCACTTAAAACGGAATAGTCTGCTCCGGTGTCGACGAGTGCCTTTGCGTCGTGACCGTCGATGGTAACGTCGAGGTTATTCGACACCGTCGCAGAAGCTTCGCTTTGATGAGTCTCGTCGCTAGTGGGGGAGCCCTCCGACGTTTGTGGAGGATATTGGCGTCGTTCGTCATCGGCAATACCACCTCCCGGTATTGCCGCACTCAGTTTTCCCGGCGGGACACGGGAGACAGGCTCTCTCGGCGGGACCTACGATGAGGCGATGCAGGGCGTTGGGGTTGACGGCGATCGGAAACCGCGGCGGGGAGACGGTCCCGGGGATGGCGAACGGCGGAGGTATTCGTCGATGTCCCGTGGTCGCTCGCCGTAGCGTGGTCGCGGGTCGTGGGGGTGGAAACCGCGTAGCCCCAGCTGCCGATACGGGCATCGCCGGTACACGTGGTCAGCTTCCCCGCAGTGGAAACAAAGCGGGCGTCGGTCGGCCGTTCGCCACACGTCGGTTTTTCTTTGCGAGGGTCTCTCCGGGCGGACGTGCTGGACTTGTTCTTGGCGTCGAGGGTTTTGCGGCGTTGGATGGTCCCGTCGAGATGACGCCTGGTATTGACGGGCAACAGGCGGTGGTCGGCGGGCTACAGCGGCGTAGCTCAGCGTCGGTTCGTCGGGGGCTGGCACGTCGACTGGTGGTTCAGGTGGCAAGGCCCGCTGTACCTCGTCGCGTACAATCTCGGCGACTGACAGCGACGCCGGACGCTCAGCAGCGGGGAGCAGCTTTCGGAGCTCCTCTCGGACGACGTCTCGGATGATGTGGCGGATGTCCCGGGTACGGGCGACGACGTCGTCATTAAGCAGCGGGGAGACAACGACGCCGGGATGTCGTTGGTAGTAGGAGGCTCGTGCTTGGAGGGCGCGCTCCATGTTCGTTGCCTCCGTGACAAACGCTTCGACTGTTGCCGGCGGGTTGCGGACGAGGCCTCCAAAGATGTCATCCCTCACCCCGCGCATGAGGACACGCAGCTTCTTGTCGTCGGCAGCTTGTGGGTCGGCACGCGCGTTCAGACGCAGGACGTCTTGAACGAAGCTGGTGACGCTTTCGTTGGGGCCTTGCGTCCTCGTCCGAAGGAGGTCCTCGGCTCTCTCCCTTCGGTGCTGACTGGCAAACGTCCCTCGGAGCTCTCTTTTCAGCTGGTCCCATGATGTTATCGAGATTTCACGATTCTCGAACCAGTGTCGCGCCGTGCCTTCGAGGGAAAAATAGACGTTTTGCAGACACTGTTCCGGAGTCCATTGGTTGTGCAGCGCCACCCGTTCGTATTGCTGCAACCAATCTTCCACGTCTTCGTAGATCTCGCCATGGAAAGACGTCGGTGTACGAGGGGCGACGGGCAGGTAAACGACGGGAGGTGCTACTGTGGTCTGCGCCGTCGAGGAAGCCATCGTCGTGGTCACTTGCCTTGTCCTCGCCGGGAGTGGTCCGAGCTCAGGAGCTTGCCTTTGAAGACGGCGGCTGGCACGATGCTCCGAGTCTTCAACGGAAGGTCGTCGGGAAATGGGGCTTGCTGAGCGAGTTCTTGTAGGGGTACGCTGCACGGGTTTCATACCCCGCACCTCCACCAGAAATGTCACGAATCAAGGCGACGAGAAGGCGAAGATTGAACTGAAAATAAAGGTTCAATGGGCGAACTTGTGCCAACCAAAAATAAGTAACGAAAGAGCGTCGAGGCAGCAGAAAAGCAGGCGGCGATTCGGCGGCGAAGCAGAAAGCGCGAGCGAGACTGACTCGACAAGGTCGCGGGTAACTGCGTATCTTCAGTGCGTCACTATCTCGAAAGTTCGGCAAAGAAGGCTCGAGTGTCGCGCGCTTGGGGCGAGGATGAACTGGCACTTTCGAGAACAACAAAGCAGGTGGAAAGTTACGTCTGGTGCGAGAATGAACGCGAATCTTCTAGATGTCGGTGACCGAGCGTTGCTTTCTCGGCCCTGCGGGCGGCAATATCCATTTGGTCTTTTGTTGGCATTGGGAGACTGCGTTTTGCTCGTGCCTTGTTTCCTGTCCTGTGTTTGTTCGCTTTGCTCCAAGTCTACAATCGGTTCAGCTTTGCCCCGGACTTGGACGGTCCTTGATTGCGTAACTTGTTCCGGCGACAAATACTTTCGAAGGTTGAAAAATGTATTTGAGATACTGGGTACAAGATAGTAAGAAATGTATATTGTGACAGAGTAGCAAATACTCTATCACGAAGTACTACCAAAAGTATTTCGAATACAGTATCTTGACCAGAGTATTTAAGATAGGCTCAAGACTGGATGTGAATAAATCGCTCAAATATGGCACCCAGCAAATATTTATATACATAGCTTGCGAGTATCGCCATTGCTGCGTACTGAAGGTTACTTCTACACAGTGTTGGAACTAACGCGTTACAAGTAACGACGTTACAGGTAACGCGTTAATTTTTTTAGTAACGTATTAACGTACTCGTTAAAATCCCAAATGAGTAACGAGTAAAGTAATGTCGTTATTATTTTACGGTATCTGCTATCAAATTACGTTACCCGTTACTCGTTACTTTTGATTAAAAATGGCCGCATGATAGTTTGAAAGCAAAATATTTTCTATTCTGCGCACTCGAAAAATGGGCAAAGAAACCTCAACAAAGCTATGTATAAACGGCGTCATTTCAAACTCCCTCGGAAGATACTTTCTTGAACCGTATGCATCGAGCTCCCGTTTCTCAAGAAGTGTTCGACTGGTTCAGACTCTACAGTCATATACTAATAGTAAAACATTAAGTAACGACAAACTAACGTAAAAGTAACGTCCGTTAGTCATGGGAAGTAACGAGACCGGTATTTCGTTACATCTGCAAAATGGTAACAGAGTTCTGTAACGCGTTAGCTTTTTTCCGAGGTAACTAGTAACGCTATTTCGTTACTTATTTTCGGTAACGGGCCTACTTGCTGGTTCCCTCGAGCTACTACTTCTGCTGTGGGAAACTAACACTGTGAACCGAACGCTCGTGGCACATAAAATTCCGGCATGGCCGCGAATGACGTTACGGGCAAGCTATGCATAGCTGCCATAGGGCGTGCAGTCCTCGGGTATTACTACTAGGCGAGACTGTCCAACGTTGACGGCACAAAACGGCTAGGCTCACAACTACACTACCTTTGACCGTGCATGAACTGTTCACGTCACGACTTACGAGCGCTATACGTATTGCGCTTCTCGCTGGCCGACTTTGAAGCGAGGGGTGGAGAGCTCGCGCTCACGTCATTTCGTTTCCGTACCCTTTCAAAGGGATACTACAACGAAATTTGAAATATACCCGTCGTGTTCAAAAATAGGTTGAATATGATCCACAATATCCGTAAATGACAATTGCACGTTTGTATTTTGAGCCTGGTGGCTGTATTTTTCGTTATAAACGACCCACTCTGGCAAGCGTTCGGAGAGCTGCCAGTGCAGAGCACGTGACATCTCCCGCAATCGTGATGTGATTCGTCTCCGGACCAGCAAAGCTACGGCGAGGCTGACGTCCAGAGGATGTTGTAGTCGTTCCAGCCACCGAGGTGGCTGCTTTTGTACGACCATTGAGTGACGGGTTATAATCTTCTATAATATTGTAGGGGGACAATAGCGACTTCTGGAACGCACAAAAGAGATTCTCGGGGAGAGGGGAGTTCCTCCCTCCCCTCTTCTCTCGTCGTGGCCGGAGGCGAGACAGTGATCGTCACTACCTGTCAAGATTCCTAGACGGGCATTACAAACGAGGCATTAGCGACATCCGCCAGGTGCTCTTTGCTAATCGTTTATTGGTTTTAGAATTTCGTTTCGTGTCTTTTTTAACAGGATATTGGTGTGTCCGATGTGATGCTGCTCCTTTGAATGCATATAGACGAAAAAATAAGCGCCGAAATTTCATTGTAGTATCCCTTTAAAGAGCAAACGTGGCTACCGTTGTAAAACCCCTTACAAAAATGATCAATGAGTTTTAATTGAGTTTCTATTCAATTGAATGACTTTCAATTTAAACTCGTTTCATTTTTTTGTAGGGGACAGGCTTCACATGGAAGTTCACCGTCCTTTTGCGCACATGCCCTCCAATCAGAGCACCGAGCCGAGACGTCAACAACATCGCGTAGGCGAGGAGCATCTTACGATTTTGGCGTCAAATGACGCAAGTCTTTAAAAAAAAAAAAAAGTCCGCCATGTCTTAAAGGCTTTATTCTCTGACAAAATTGCGAGGCATCACTTTATGTAGCAACTTAACTCCAGCGATCGTACTTCTTGGGAGTCATTCGTAAGTATTCCAAGCTCTTCCAACTTACTCGATGTATGGGCGGTCTCTGTAGCTTATAAGGTGTTAGCAAAAAGTTTTTGCGGATAATTTTTTGGCTCCCACCGTATGTCCTCTTAAGGCAGATCGACGCGATAGAAATGAAATATAAGGTTCGTTTACCGTTCTACTGTTTAGTAAAAAATGGATATTGAAATATACCTCTCACGTTCAAAACTGATTTGAACACGATTAACGAAATCTCCTAATGTCAATCGCCGTGTCAGCTCGGAGCGTGGAGCGTAAGCTCGCGCTGCAGAACCTCCTGGGTTCGATCCCCATTCCTTGCCCGTTTCGATCTGGATGAGTTTCGTACTGGCACGCGTTCGTGTAATCCCCGCTGCGTGATGCACGTAAAGGCCCCACACTCTTCGAAAAAAGAGTCTTTATAGTCCTCCCTGAAGGGAGGAACGCTCTTGTAACCTATGTTCATTTAGAAAGGGAGAAACTTTCGTCCCTCCTGAAAGCAGTGTAGCAAGGTCTCTCCGTCGCCTGCATCTTATATGGCGGCCCCGACTCGAGCAAATCGAGCTCAAAAAGGCGTAATGAGGAGGTTATCACTATTACACAGGGCGAGAGGAGCAGCAAATAAAAGCATAACACGAGCTTTCCGCGAACTGTATCTATTTTCGAAGCCAGCTTCCCCCCGCAGGTAAAGAAACTTGCGTTTCGAAAGCAGTTACTCAGTCTTCTGGTCGTCAGCACTGCGATGTTAAACGGAGACAGCCGATACCCAGTTGCTTCGGGCACTTACGTCTTATGGCGAATTCAGGTGGTCAATCGCCGGCAAAACCGAGCCGGCGAAAGCGGCAACCAGAAACGCGCCGGCGGCATATCACGTGACCCTCGCCACCCGAACACGAAACGCCAGACGGTGGCAGTTTACTTCGCCTCTTGCCCGCTCGACACCGCTAGCGAGAGGCTGTCGCCGCCGTCACCCATGTGACGGCGGCGAGTCAACCCCTTGGATTGACTCGAGTAGTGGCTGCTGAACTGACTTCAGATCAGTTTCGCTCTTTCGTTCATTTTTTTCGATTTTTTCTCACTGACCTTCTCTCCCATTTCGGAAGTGACGACACCGGATACAGTCTGGCGCCCACTCGCCCGGCCGTTTGGAGCTCGGGCGGAAAAAGCGCCGGAAAGTTGCCGGTGCTTGCCAGAGAACCACCACCCGAACGGTGCGCGCCGGCCGGAAACTGACCACGCGAACACTATTGCCGGCTTTCCGGCAAAATAAGTTGCCGACGACTGACCACCCGAATTCGCCATTACCTTTGCTATTCCCTGAGCCACAATGCCTTCGTCAACAGCAGATCACAGAGGAGTGGTAAACCATTCGCGAAACCAAAAGCCGCTCTCAAAAGAGCAAATTCAAAGCAGCTGTTGCACGGTAACCAGAAATTATCGCGAAGCGTGAAAGGTTACATCGCTTGCAACCAGATGGCAAGGTCAAGCAGAGTAATTGCAAGTAGCTAGGCTAGACGGCGCTAGGTACCGCTCAATTCATGTTCTACAAAAAATATTTTATTTGCTCACGCCACCCCTGCGCTTCGTGCACCTTTATTATACACACCTGTAGATACATTACGCATACTAAAAGCATTAGCTGACCATTCGTATATATTGACCGCATACAATACACTGAACGTACAGACACCAATACAACAAAACACTTTGCTTCCTTTTTCCCCCTTTTTATTTAAAACCTTATGATGCTATATACATGTTAAACGCCCCAACTCATGTGGCGGAGGCAGAGCATACTTGACGTTCAATCTGTCCTCATAGTGTATCGGGACCACGAACCGGTTAAATCGATCCAAATACGGAAGTGACCAGTCGGTGGGCACCATGAAAAGTATCAGAAACTCAGCGAAGACAAACGCTTTTGGAAAGCCTTCCAGTCGTTATATCCTGCCCACTCTCTCGCACTGAGGACTGAAGAAACATATTGAAAGCCATCATTAAAATGGCGCCAAGCAGGTTTCCCACCCGCTGCCACCAGGAGGTGGTCTGTCCTTGAGCGCCAGATAGCATGGAGACCAAGTGGGGCGAGCGTCCGAGACAGCTTTTGTCTTTTCCGTTGCCAAACTCGAAAAATTTACAGCTTTCACATTCTGGGTAGAGCTGGACCTGAAGCGTTTGTCTTAGTTTGGCCCAGATTAATTGAACATTCGTGCAATCAAAGAATACATGTCTCAGGTCCTCCCCGAAGGGGCATAGTGCAGAATTCGTTGACCATGGCACAAAGCAGCCCTTCTTGTCCAGCCAGCTTTTGACGGATGAAACCTCAGTATAGAAATTAAAGAAAAAGTCTTTTGTGCCAGTCTGAACTGGATAGAACGAAAGCCTTTTAAAAACACTGGACGATGTGTCGCGAGGGTTCGCGCGGTACAAGAACACGGGGGTTGGCAGCTCCAGGGCATCCCTGTACAATCTGCGACGTTTCACCTTTGTCAGTTATTCGTCCGAAAATATCCCGTGAAAGGTTTCCAATGCTCGCTCAATATCTTTGTAGAATCTGAGCGAGAAAACTCCCTCGGACAATTCATTAGGTACCGGCATCCAGTGAGCTGTCCATTTTTCGCCATGCTTTTGAATTGCTTTCCGCAAATGCTTGTTGCGTTGACTGCGAAAATAAATAAATATTTGCACTTGGAACTTCAGTTCTACATTGACTAGACCGAGACCACCTTTCTCCCGGCAGAGGAACAAATTGCTGCGCCGCATGCGCTCGAACTAGAGTCCCATATGTATACAGCGCAGAACCGGTTCACTTTCTGAACATCAATCCTCTTACAAGGCATCGCTTGTGCCGCGTACCACACGGTAGGAAAAATACAGAATTACAGACGCTACTACGGTTAAAGAAAGACATCTCCCATGCAAGTCTTGTGCTTTGGCATGCAAACTTTTCAGATGGATACCTGCGTCACCAGTCCTGAGTCACTTGGGGGCCAAGCTTATGCCTATATAGTTTGTCACTGAGTAACTGCATGGGATGCCCAGGAAACTCTCAGGGCGAGCGTCCCAGGCTCCCAACCACGCACCGGTCAATTTCTTTTCTTTCAGTCGAGCACCCGAAACACTGCAGGAGTCCGAAACGTGTTTCAGCGCTAGATTAAGTTCACTACGTGAGGAGCACAACAGAGTTAGGTCGTCTGCGTATGCAAGTACCCTTAGCAGACTTGGCGCCCAGTTGAATCCTCTGATGACACTGTCGTTGATGATGCGCCGACACAATGGTTCAAGATAGAGTGAGAACAACACCGGCGACATAGGGCATCCCTGACGAACCGATGAGTGAACGGGGATAGGTTTGGTGAGGCCTCTGTTGACTTTGATGTTGGTCTATATATTCTGGTAACAGATCCTGACCTATCTGCAGAGCGTCTCGCCTGTGACACAATGGTCCGGTAGCCGGAAGAGAAACCTCCGAGAGACACGATCAAATGCCTTGCTGAGATCCACTTGGAGTGCGGCCAGGGGGCTGTCCTCCACTAATGCGTCCTCGCAAATGACTCTCATAATGTGCAGGTTGTCCTGGATGCTTCTACCACGAATCCGATAAGCTTGATGGTACCCAACCACGCAGCGAATGTCCCGGTCAAACCTCTTCGCTAAGATCTTTGCTAGAATTTTATAGTCCCTCGACCTCTTAAAGGGATACTGAACCAAGGAATTTAGTGTCCATAATACGTGGCGCACGTTCTTTCCACGAGCCAGCAGCCGCCGGTGTGCGCGAGCACACGCAACAAAAATGACGTCAAACACCTCCATTCGCGGTTAAGATGACAGTGAAATGTGTGGGCTTCGGGCAAGGAAAATAAAGACAAGTTTTTCATCCACAATGTGTTGTCTTGTGTAAAAGGTAAGCGATTAATTGGTCTAACAAGCACGTAGCTTTCACTTGTATAGATGAAAAGCCTGTCTTTATTCTCCTTTGGCCCGAAGCCCATGCATTTCCCTGTCCTCTTGAGCGCGAATGGAGGTCTTGACGTCATTTTCGTTGCGTGTGCTCGCGCACACCGGCGGCTACTCTTGGAAAGAACGTACGCCACTTATTATGGGCACTAAATTCTTTGGTTCAGTATCCCTTTAACACGACACTCTTGTGACTATTAAATTTGATCTAAACAGCTTCACGGAGAGAATAAAACTATTACACCAGCGACAGGTGCATATGTACATACACTTGTTTAATAGGGCGATCTCACTAGTTAATTTATTACGCCGCCGCTTCCCATATGAGTCATGGGGACTGCAGTTTTTCTGCACGCGCGAACACCCCGCTGGAGCATTGCGCGAGTCGAGCACCTGTTTCCATGCACTTATGGTGACGTCAAGCATGCGTGGAACGCATAGTGAGATCGGTCTCTTCAAGAGCAAACACGGTTGCCGTCAAAACAGCCTTCACAAGAGAGTTCACCGTCCACTGGCGCCATACCCGACCAACCCTCCAATTAGAGCCTGCGCTGTGACGTCAACCACGACGCTTAGGTGAGGAGCATTTTCCGATTTTTTCGTCATATAACGAAAGCCTCGAAGAAACAAGAAGGAGCAATGTGTTAAAGGCTCAATTCTTTTACGTCCGGGTCCTGGAAAAATTTATGCTAGTTTGGCCAGTACACATCGCGACACTGTTAGCGCGAACACGACATCGGCGCATTTTCGCATTGTACTTCTAAATAGCATTAGCGAGCACGAAATTTTGTCGCTTAGATTATAGAACTAAAGGAGCTCTTTCCGTAGCAATAATAACTTGGATGACAAACCTTGGTTTCCAAGAGAAAAACTGGAAAAACCGGCGATCGCTTGTTCGCGCTAACAGTGTCGCGCTCTGTACCTACCATGCTATACAAAGGGCACACCATGCACTGGAAGGCCACACTTTATTTAGCAGTTCAACTCTAGGGATCATACTTCCTAGGAGTAAATCGTAAGTATAGTCCGTGCTCTTCGAACTAACTCAATGTATGGTCAGTTCCCGTATTTTCCGAGGCTTCAGCAGAGAGTGTTTACGGATAAGCTTTGCTCCCACCGTATGTCCTTCTCAGGCAAGTCGACGCGAGGGAAATGAAAGCTGAAATTTGCTCATTTTTGCGCTGTTCAATCAAACGAGACAAATCTTGGTTCTAGAGAAACGAAGGTTGCTGGTTTAACTCCCGCTGCTGTCTTGAAGTTTTGCCCGTTGCCCTTCTCCTCCCACCCCTCTTCACGATTTATTTTTAAATATATACAGTGTGTCCAGGAAAAATGTTTATAGCCTTTCTTTAACCGCTAAAATAAACTACGCATCGTCGAACGCCCATTTTTCCTTCCAATGTAGCGTTGGCGGCCCGAAGCAGATGTAAAAAGTTTCAGAACTAACAGTTATCTTATTCAAAAGTTATAGGTGGTTTTCTAAAACTTTCAATGGAAAGAAGGGCCCCATTTTCGCACTTGTTCGGTAACTGGCGCAATTGAGCTCCATGTTTTTGAGAGCTCGGTCGGCCTCCATTTTTCCATCGCAAGTTAAAAAAAAAAAAACTGCTTATAACTTTGGAATAAAAACACAGTTAGTGCTGAAACGTTGGCATCTGGTTCGAACCGCTAGCGCTACACTTGGGTGGAGAGTGAGCATTCGGCGATGCGTACTTTATTTTTACGGTAAAGAAACCCTGCTTTTTTTACACTTTGTACATGTGGTTTTGCTTATTAAGCATTCCACTTACTTTGTTTACTGAAGAAAGGTACTGTGAACTAAAATATTTTCGTCATCTACCAGGATCGAGCGCGAGCGCAGATTAGACACGAGTTCTGCGTCGGCGTTTTTGTTGAGACTCGTGTCAAGTCGTTGGTCACTGATTCAAAACTGACCCCAGCCTAACGATGACAACGTGTTCGGCTACGTCAGAAACGCTAAGAAATAATTTATTTCGTTGTTTTCCGGTTTAGTTACAACTTGTTCGCTTGGTTCGCGTCGGTGGTTGGATCTCCTCCACACACTGGGGATCGTGACAATTCTGGCGTACCTCCTCTGCGAACAAGCAACTGCATCTTCCTTAGCCTGAAAAAGAGTACATTCCCATTTATCAAGCGCAAATAAGATACCAGATCAATGTAGAAACTCAAGTGCATCAAGTGGACGTAAACTGAAACCCGAGGCGGAGGCAAAAACGACAAAACGGAACGTCTCATTTTGAGTTGAGACGTTGTGTTTTGTCCTTTTTTTGTCTCCGTCTCCGGTTTAACACTGACAGGCTATTTATGCTCGCCAAGGTTTTTATTTGTACATGACATATGAGAGCCTAACTACCCAGAACACAATTTTCGGCTCGAAATTCGTTTTCTTTCCTCTCGTAAAACCGCCGATCGAGATCGGACCTGTTTGAGTCGCACTCACTCTCTTCTTTGTGGTCATGTGCCGTTTCCTATGGTTTATACACAACCACCAAAGCTAACAAAAGTCGTGAGTTATCGAAGGCACACACTCCATGCTAAAAACACACAAAAAATATGATACCCGTTTTGTGTGGCTTGTAAAAAGCGTTGATTGAGAAAAAAAAGATGTTGTAAAGCCACGTGACTTTCGGCAACTTTCACTTCCTCTATATTTCTTCTTCCTCCCCAGTTCAGTTTCGGTTTCGTATTCGAACAGTTCTATTTTTTTTACTTAATTAAAAATATACGTGACGTTGTAGCAAAATATTGTTTGGGTAGTCTTCCGACACCATACTGGATCGCCTGGCAAAATATAAAAAAAAAAAACATTTTTTTTTTTTGGGGGGGGGGGGGGGTGGAGGTAGCCAGTGTCTCTTTAAAGGAGCGGTGCAACGATATTCAATTGGAATGTTTTTCACTTTACACGAGCTTATCTGGCACTAGTGGGACTCAAGGATACTCGCATGCAATGCCACTGGTCAAGAAACTCCTTTGTTGCGGTGTAATTTCAGAGACAAAAGCGATCATTTTCATTCAATCTCTCCTTTCCAAATGTGATGACGTAACGTGGGGATCGCAGTACACCCATATGACGATATTTGAATGCTGTTCATAGATTGGACCCGAGCATTGCGTTGGCACTCGATTTGGGATCGTGATAATTACTAGCTCGAGAAGCATTCGGGTAGTGGCCCGTGTCCAATCGCTGCAACGACGACAATAGCCGAGCCATAACAATGTCTGGAACTCTGCGCGTGTCCTGTGCTTTGCCAACCCCAGCGCGTGGCTACGATGAACATTGGCGGCATATGATCGGCTCCAGATCGCGTGGCCGCTTGTTCTGGCTGCGAGTTGAGGGGGTGAACGCTGCTCGGGTTTCTTTAATTGTTTTCCGGGACTTCTATTGCGTGGGGTGAATAACGAACGCGCGTTTTATAGGTCATGAACGTCAGGGATCCGTTCTAAGCGGTATTTGCGCAAAGAACAAAAATTGTTGCATCGCTCCTTTAAGTAGGTCGATGAACAACTAGCTCACCTGCTTGATAACGTTATCTTTAATATAAAGTGGCATGCCTAAACTTGCATTCACCAGTTGCGTACTCGGAGGGGGGGGGGGGGGGGGGGAGGGCGGGGTGGAGGAAAGGGAAGAAGAAAGGATCGATTCAGTTATTTAACCGCTCAACTTTTAGGTTCTTCGAAAATCTCATACAGCTTTTTGTTTTTCAAAAACGCACACATATAATCGAAGACCCTTCAATATATCACTTAGACCTTTGAAGTGTCCTCAATGCAGCACCCTAGGCACGTGTCCCATCCACACAAAACGCGCATGGCAGTCGTGCAGTTGCAGATCCATGTGAAGAGAAACGTTTCTGGTAGGAAGCAGTTTTGCACATAGGGGTAATGTTGCCCATGGAAAGTAGTGTTTTTACGCCCCTGATAATGATGATGAGGATTTTTTGTAAAATCACGCGCGTCCACGAAAGCCGACAGGCTGTGTCTCGGGACTCTCGGCGCATCCCTTTCATTGTATTGTACTGAAATTGAACACACACAGAATGAAGGTACCAAACAATATAGGCTCCTGCCAAACTAACTCCTCTCGTGACACCCATTTTTGGGGCAAAGGAAAAAGCAGGCATTTATAAACTGCACTAGTTCTGAATAATTTTCAGACACACAGAAGAGAAAAACAAGGTGGGCGTGCTAACACTTAAATAAATTCCGAAGACGATTAGATAAAGTTATATATATAGGCATGGTATCAGTCTAAATGTGTTGTTTAGGATTCTGACATCATA
The DNA here is from genome assembly GCA_013358835.2 of Ixodes persulcatus. Lineage (NCBI taxonomy): Eukaryota > Metazoa > Arthropoda > Arachnida > Ixodida > Ixodidae > Ixodes > Ixodes persulcatus. Next base: position 16,403 of record JABSTQ010007511.1, read on the forward strand.
GTTGCCGCCTTTGATTATTCGCAAATCAAGTGCTCGTATGAAAAAAATAAAACATCATGTCATTACATAAAAACTAAAAATAATTTTCCTTTTTTCTTTCTGAAGTTAATATACATTTGGAAAAAATTCCAAGAGACCTCTCACCAAGGGCAATTGTCAGGCGGTTCCGATGTACGTTCACACCAACTCGAACGCTTAGGATATCCTGCAAGGAGGACGATTTAATTTTTATCAAGAAAAGCTCAGAATGCATAAAAATAAAGCAAACACATAAGGACGTCATCACATGCTTTCTCTGACTTTCCTTCCGCAGTCTTTAGGTTCTCCAAAGAAAAAAAAAAACTTAAACCAATCTCGATTTTGTTTTTTATTCCTGCATATTCTCACGTACCGTACATCGGAAGGTCAGAATACGTAAAACAGACGGTTGGGGAGCCCCATAATTCCGGAAAGGTCTACTAATCTACATCGTCATCAAAGTAAATTTGCTCCTTCCCACTTTCTTCTCATTCTGCACTCAGAAGAGCGAGACCACAAAGTTTGCCCTGGCCCATGGAAGCTAGCAAATAATAAAGTATTTGCGAGCTTCCATAGAGGACCTCGTCTTTTCGCAGAGACGAGGCCCTTCCTCAAGTGACACTCTTAACAGCGTTTCTCTTTCATGATCAAAAATAATCTGGGAGTGCTTGTATGTCTTAAGCTGCGTCGAAAATGTTTCTTTTTAAATCTTGCAGGCTTTTTCGAGCGCCATCTATGCGAACTGACAATGCGAATCAACAACTCAACAATGCGTTATTTAGCCTCCGTCTCTACAACAGCGTTGCGTCACTCCTTGTCTCGCTGGTATTATTTCATCATTTATCCCTCCCTGCAGGACTTAAAACAGCTCAACAGAAAAAAAAAAACAAGCTCAGGCGCCTGCAGTTTTTTACGGAGACGGAAAAGGGGGGGGGGGGGGGGCAGCGGTAGCGATCTTTTCTTCTTTGCAATTTTTCGCATCCCCGCCAGCAATGGTGTTGTTCCTTGCCTTCCATGACTATGCATTACATTGCGTTACGTTACATTTTGAGTGCGCAGCGTTACATCAGTAACGCATGCGTTAGAATGCCTGACGTTACATTTTTACAGATGTTCTGCAAAACACCGCAGCCGTTGCAGTCCCCCTCCTGCGTGGTGGCACAAGCATACACAAACATGGCGGCACCCATGGAACAGAGAAAATGGCGATCTAATTATGAAAGTGGAAATGAAGATAGCAATGTGTCCAAAGCTATGGGTCGCGATTAAAGGGGGGTGGCGAAGAATTCGGCGGAAGGGCCCGCGAAGCGGTTTGAGAATTTAATAGAATAAGAAAGAAAGAAAACTGTTCATTTGTTCTGATGTCGATGAAATCCTACACCTATAGCTTTGACGACCGGGCGGCCGCCATATGGAGCGCGCTCTGCACTCTCCGCTTAATCTTTCGGCCTGCGGTGCTTTATGTCCGATCCTACCTCAAGGCTTTCGGTCCGCCCCCCCCCCCCCCCCACACACACACACACTCCTCATAGAACCCTGGGCAAGTACTCCTCATGCCAAACCCTATGGAAGACACCCGTTTGTAAAAGCAACCAGATGGACTAAGAGAAGTGCTTCTGCTGCACGGTGGGGCTCAAGCGCATGTGACGCATTAACTTGGATCTTAAAACCAGCTGTGCATTATAGACCGTTCCATTAGGGTCATAGCAGAGAGAGTAATAGAGAGAAAAAAATGCCCTCCCCCTCTCACCCGCATGTCGTCTGCTCCGCCGAGTGGGCTGTAGCTAGCATCCGGCTGGCGTGCAAACTCTGTTTAAAATCGCGTCATTTTGGAAATTTCAAGCGCAGATGCGCGAATTTCGATATGCAAGTTATCGTGTAATGCTATGCTCGATAAAAAGACTAACCGGGTCCAAATGCGCTGTTACCAGCGTGCAAATAAAAAAAAAACATAGCGAAAACTGTGTCAGATTGGCCGGTCTCTCCGGCGAAAAGTAAACCCGGTTGCTGTACCTTTTTTTTTACTATACAAAGTTCGTACTGGTGTTGGCCTTTAGCGACTATGAGTGGAAGTCTGAAATAATAAATAAAAACGTGTTCTCCTGCCGCAATACACGCAGTAGTTGAGGATAGTACTGCCGGCTGACTCCACTGCTATTTAAGTAACGGAAAAAAGATACGCTAGCTGATCATTTACCGAAATAGAACAACAGAGAGCTATGTGCTGATTTTGGAGTAGCCATAACTATTCTAAGAACGCGAACCACTTCACAACGGCAGCCACGAGCGAGAGTTCGTTGTTCCGTACAGCCCGCCGATACAGCCCAAAGATGGAGAATGGCAACCTCCCGGTTTGTCGTCTGCTAGCGCAGTCGGGCGCGTGCCCTCTCTCTCGTTTTACCCCGCCGAACCCGCTCAATTTCCCGGATGTATGGAGAGGGCGCTGCTGTCTAATAGCGAGTTCGTTTCACGGCACTCGTGTCCACGCGTGCCCACTCGCGGCGTAAAGGGGTGTCCAAACAGGACACTACAAAACGCACGACTCTGACAAATCGTGAAAATTGAAGCGTGAGGCGTCCGCTTCAATTTTCACGATTTGTTGGAGTCGTGCGTTAGTTCGTTTCGGCAGGCACTCCACGAGTGGTTGCACTTTCCGAGTTCGTTTCAGCGGCGGCACCCCACGCGTGCATGCACTCGCTGCACCGAGAAAATCGGGCGTGCGCCAAAATGCAATCCCGTCATGCCTCGCTCCGGAGAGGAGCGGGAGCAGACGACGAGGGTTCGTCTGCTACGATGTGTCGCGGAACCGAAAGGAAAAAAAGGAGACTTTCTGATAGAAATCGCGTCCCGCGGGCAACGAAATCAAACGCGAGCTTGAATTGTGAGCATCTGCTATTTCATGAAGGAAGCAATTGACATCTCGTGCTTTATTTGCAGGTTTTAAGTCGCTCTGTTGCCGTACAGACGCTGAAATATACCAGTGTGTCAGGAAATGCTCAGAACAAACGCATCAGCGGCTTCCGAGATGTTTATCACCACCCGTGTGCGGGTGAAAAATTGAACATTTGTCGACAAAACTCCCCCAGCAGAAACCTCTGACTGCCCAAAAAGCATCAGAGAAAGCTAAACATAGTGACTTTACCCGAGGCTTGGGCAACATCATCATGTTTAACATTGACCTACGTCAGCTAGCTTGCCCCGTCGTATTTTGCTCGAGAAAGCTCTCGTTCTCGACGTCCTCACCAAGGCTAATATCTGGTCCATTTGTAATGATTGACGATCGAAATCAAAAGTCCCACGAAAAGTTTTGCTGGATATTCCAACAGACTAGTTTTAAGCCGCACCCTTTCAGTGATTCACGCATAATACCATGCTCAAACGAATCAAACTTCTGCTCGGACAGCATCATCAGTTTTCTTCAGTGGTACCGGTTATAAGAATTGAAAGATCGCAACCAGCTGCTTTGTAGACAGCTGGGTGCGGAAATTTACGCCGTCTGTAACTATCTCCACGGCAGCTGAGTTGCTTGAAGGCATCGCAACTATAAACTACAGGTTGCAGCGTTCAACGTTTGTAGATAAACGTTGGTAGTGACTTCACTCTCGCATCCCCACCTATCACTCCGAACAGAAAGGCGCTAGTTTCGGTTTGAGGTCAGTACCTTTTCTACAACATAGATGGCGGCAGCATCAGTCTTCTGCACTCGGTGCATTTGGCGAGTTCGTTTGAGTCCAGTTTTCCGTGCAACACTCCGTGAGTGCGATGCATTCTGGGAGAGAACTCGAACGGTGCCAGTGCGTGTGAAACGAACTTGCTATAACAAAATGGTGCCGCCCAGAGAGCGCTAAATGTAATGGTCTCTTAACCGTGCTGAAATCGAGACACCTGCTATGTTTTTTTTGTTTTTTTTAACTTCCAAACGTTCACTAAACAACAACGCATTGTATCTCGTCCTCGAACGCTAACTTGATCAACCCGTTCTTTCTGTTCTAGAGTCGCAACACGCCGCAACACACGTACCGTTCACTCTTTATCGATGATCATGGCAAATATTGTGCTATTAATGATTTGTCTGCAAATCATCATCATTGGTAAATAGAACGTTCTCTCTAACTTGAAGATGAAAAGTCTAACCTTGACAGGTCATGCATGCGAGATTTCTTTCTTGCTTCGTTGTTCAGGTTGACCCGGTTGCGGTGGTGCTTAATTCCACCATTGGCCACAGAGCAGTCAAATGTTTCAAGGGACAAAAACATAAATGCATAAAATAATATTCTTCAAAATTTGCCCATTTACTAAAAGAAAAACGAATTAGTTGTTTGGTGTGGCAACCGGCGCAATTTGGCGTTTTCGCCCACAATCTTTAAATAGCGTGAGTTTAGACTGCCAGAATATGACGACATTGTTACACGCGATATTTGAGAAATATCGCTTTCTGCAGCTCTTGAATTCTTTTTCCCATTTTTGGAAACCGGTTTTCTTGAGTTTCCTGTGCAAAACGTGATGCGGCGACCAAAGACAAGAAGATCTCCATAGGCAGCTTAGCAAGTGCCTGACACACTTGAAAGGCGAAAGGTGTCAGACAATAAGCTTTGCTGAAGGCTTTATATCTTAAAACTGTTATATAATGTATATAATTAAACATGACATTCCATTATCTTTTTTCTCAAACAAAAAGGTGCATGTGAAAATTAAAACTATTTTTTTATTTAGACAATATTAAATTTAATAGAAAAGCAAGTGAATGCTACTTCTGACTTTGATTTCGTACTTGTGTATTCCTGTAAAATTATGAAATTGTTTCTAGTTTTATTTGTAAGTTGCATTCAATATGTCTTCCACTTTTGCTGTGACCCCTAATAGGGCTGGTAGTATTGTGGAAGACAAGGAAGCCAATCTATGGTCAGGTACAACCTAAGAACGAAGTGTAAGCGCCGCCCACAAACCGCCACTCTTCATACTTTAGCGGAGCGAACGTTGGAAAGGGGGCAAGCAGGAACTCTCCTCCTCTCCATCCTTCGCTTTCAGGCTGTACCCGACTATGGAATCCTGATTTATTCAACATTGTCTTATTCAGTTTCAAGCGAACTAAACAAAGGTGTGGAGAGGACTTATTAAATACCAAAAGCGAAAGCAGCAATTGAACTAGCCGATAGGTTATTTTTAATATTAGAAATTATAAATAATTGCACGCTTTTAAGTAAAGATTGGGAGGCTGGGGAAAAAGCGGTAAAAAGCTTGGCAGGCTCCTAGCACGCACCAATATCAGATATGCTCACTAAAAATAAACTAGAGTTTAAAAAAGAAACGCCAGAACAAGTGTACAGTGAATCATCTATTTAATTCACAGGTGCTGCCTCTCAACTAATAGAAATTGTTAGTCCTATCAGTCCGACTAAAATAGCGCGGCCATGCCAAACTATAGTCCACCAGAAATGTGAACGAGAGGCAACAGGTAACCTAACCAAGGTAAGCTGCCCACATAAGTAACATAGATCGCTTTTTAGATATACAAAAATGCTTAACTCCGTAAGCGTGTATTAAAAAAAAAAGGCAAAGGCAAAAAATATTTTTTGGGTACACCTTGCTAGTCTACGCTAAAAAGCGTTGTCATTCCCGTGCAGAAGGTCTGTTACGGCTGGAACGAATATGCAAAATGTAACAGAAAGTCGCACAAAAATTAAAACTTGAGAAAATGATTCCTCACCATCTTTTGTAAAAAGGACCACGCGCCAATTTTGATAGCACAACAATAACAAAGATGTTTATTTTTGGTACCTTAATCTCGTTTTATGTGCTCTCAATAAGGAGCTTTCGTAGACCGTTTTTCTTCTCCTCTACGCTCTCCAAAACGAGGACACCGCTAGTGTTCATCCGCGTCGTTATTGCAGTAAAGTTGACATTTGGGCTAGTTGGTATTCTAACATATAGAAAGTATTTAGCGCACAAGGTAGAGAGAAGAAGAACAGGACAGAAAATAGCGCTACTCACAACTACGTTTACTGACAAGAAAAGAAAGAGAAAGAAAACTGAAAAATCCGCCACAGATTCGTGCATCTACCACCAGCCCCGTGAATGATAGTGGCTCGTTCATCCACGCTCGTGTGGGCCATTCATTGTCTGTTGAAGGAATTCCCTTTCCTTGTTTGAAAGCGTTACGGATTTCACACTAATACAATTTCTGTCCTCACGGAGGATGTAGAAGGCGTTATTGCCTTGCCTGCAGATTTCTGATTCTCGCAGGGAGTTTTCGGAGAGCTTTGCGGGATGGTGGAAATACACGATAACTCCCTGAGACCGTTGCTTTTCAAAGACAGCATGCACTGTTGTTTTTTTTTTTTTGTGCTTTTTTGTGTCTGTGTGTAATTCAATTTTTGTAGGCTTCACGTTTGGGTGTCTGCACATATGTCTCTACCTTTATTCGGCGGTTGAGTGGCCAAGTGAATTAACGCAGAAGGGTGGAAAGTTGGGCTAGTTGGTAGTTATTCATCTTGGTTTTAAAAGTGCTCAAAAGACGAGGACAGAGTAAGAAACACAAACGACGGACGAGCGCTCGTCCGTCGTTTGTGTTTCTTACTCTGTCCTCGTCTTTTGAGCGCTTTTAAAACCAAGATGAATTAACGCATGTGCCACAAATCTGCACTGCGTGAAACGAAGGTACGCGCTGAATAGGAGAGTGAAACGGTCAGTGCAAAAAGTTTATAATTGAAAAAAGTATAATTATTAGACTGATTTAATTTAAGTTTGAGCCTTTCGATTTAAATCAGAATAAGGATAAAAATAACGGTATCTGTAATATAGTGATTCTTTGCCAAGATATATTCTTGAACCGATCACTGATAACAATGATAAATAAAAAAAAAATTACTGTAAATATAGTGTGAACTTAAAACAATAACGTTTTATTGGTGTAATACCCACCGTACTATTGTAGGTTACAAGTCAAGAAGGTAGCGGCAAATGCCCTCAGAGGGAATCATATATCCCTCTGCCACCTCCGCATCCAATAGCGTCCCATCGTTTCCGTGACGTTGCGGCCAACGCGCGAGGAGGGTCTTACCTTTCTGTACATATTTGCTTTATCTTTCGACTTTGACTTAGCATTGTGGAAGCCACGAGAGGAAGATTAGAGTTTTTCCCCCTCCGATGGAAACAAATACGACTTTCGGGGATTAGGTTCCCCCTCCGATGGTTACAAAGGCTGCTTTCAGGGGTTCGGTTACGCCTCCGATGAATACAAAGGTCGCTTTCTTAAAAAGTGGGATTGGAGACAAGTTGGCATCACTCTGTAACCAATATCTATCCATTGAAGCGGAACAAGGAGCGTTTCCAGTGAACTCTTCTTTCTACTGCGGAGGGATTTGAAACCGGCGCATCACGCTTGTGGGAGGAGCTTCTCCTACCTTCTTGACTTGTAACCGACTATACGTGGCTTGCACATGACGTCAGTGAAAGAGCGCTCCGATGAGCTCCAGAGAAAAGGGGAAGAAGGAGCTCCCCTCTTATCAGGATCCTCCTTTGTGCCTCCCGGATATGCACAGAAGTCGCTATTCTCCTCCCGAAGATTATAGAGGATTAACCTGCCACTCAAAATTCTTACAAAAGCAGCTTCCATCTCCTCCTTTTACATGATGGTCAAAGGTATGCGATGTGACGTCAGTGCAAGGAGCCTATAGAACAAGAAAGCTTGATTCTTTTAGTTTGCTAAAAACAGTTTTTGATTTATCTTTCAAGTTCTGACTTGACTGCAATAGCATAACTCTTCCTGTTTTAGTTTCTTTTGCGTTCTGATTGTGTTGCAATGGGTCGTTACGTAGCTAACAAACGAAGTGAATGGGAACAAGCCCAACGCTCCGATTTGCTCAGAAGAGCACTTTTTGCTCGTGTTTATTTTCTATAAATATTTCTTGCTTGATACTTTTTTTAAAAAAATTTATATGTAAGAATTCACATAAAAAAGGGATCAAATGAGAGACAAAAGGTAAATAAAACAATATTTCTGGATGTATTTTTCTGCTTAGGTTTGATTTAAATCGCCATGGCAAACTTGGATTGATTTAAATCATATTCGTGTTTATTTTTCACCTTGGAAACGGCCATTTTTCAATTTTTTTTTTCTCGCAGCGTCGAAACAAACGCTTTGAGACCGAATTTCTACCACTTTGGACATTTAGATATATTTTGTAGGCTTTCTTAATCAACACCGCGTTCGATTTACGAATGCTGATGTTACACTCTTTGGCAGGTTGGAAAAAAATTCGGTTGTTGCTTTTGAGCTTCCGAATACTCAGAATTGCGTAACCGTTCTTTCCAGAAACGACATCTTAAAGCAGACTAGCGTTCCCGAAACTCTCTACAACACCTAAAGTTAAGGCGACGGTACCTTGCTGACTCAACAATTTATGAAAGTTTCAATCTTGATAAAAACTTTTATTTCGATAAATATGTTAGTTGCGCTGTATGCATCAATTTGTTTGGAATATTCATTCTGACCTTAAACCTATATCACAAGCTATTTGCAGTTTTTCTTTTAATTTTAAGAATGCGTCTCGTTCTATCTGTAAAAGAGAAATCAATACCAATAAAATATTTGCCCATTGCCAATTTAGTGGTATAAACTGCGAATTTTTTATGATACTAAGATCAGTGAATTACTTCAATTGAATCAATGTGCGATATATATATATATATATACATAAAAAAGTTCGTAAATCTATTGGTGTCCTTTGTAGGAATCGTGATGTCTTTCCAACAAGTGTTAAATTACTGTTATATTATTCTTTGATTTACACTCACTACGCGTATTGCCATTTAGTTTCGGGCCAAACAACAATGCAAAATCTAACAAAACTACTACTAACCCAAAAGAGGGTTTTTAGAATTGTCGCAAATGTACCATTCTTGCACCCTTCTCGGGAGCTCTTTCTTAAACATAACGTCATTCCTATTGACCACGTCTACAAATTTCGCCTGCTGGCGATGTATAATATGGCATTAAAACATAATAATATTTTTTTTTTCCTTTTCGCACTGTGAGGCTCAGCAAAACTAGACCATAAATATCTCACACGTCACGGCGAAATTTGGAGCGTTTCGATACCCCGTACGAAATTACGGCTTTACATCATTAAAATACGCATTACCATCTTTACTTAATAAACTCGAAGCCAATGATATCAGCATCTATGGGACATCAAATCGAATGTTTGCAAAATTCATATTACAGACAGCATAATGTTTACCCCCAGTGCCTGGAGTTTTTTGTATCTGTGGTGAAACTTGTTTCTACTTCAAAAATATTTATTTTGATGCATTCAAGCTAAGTGCCACAATGTGAATAATCGTGATTGTGTTTTAGTGCCCATTTTTGTGTTTGTTTTTGTTGTGTTTACAATGCTGCTTTCCCGCCAGAGTGTGTTAGGGCGCCAGGACCTCGTCAAGCTGCAACCGCAGCTTTTTGTCCTGACGTCCTCCCTTTTTGTACCAACTAGAATGGGAAATAAAATGTATAATAATAATAATAATAATAATAATAATAATAATAATAATAATAATAATAATAATAATAATAATAATAATAATTATAATAATAATAATAATAATAATAATAATAATAAATTTTTATTTTTTGCATGTATCATACTTGGTAAAAATACGGGTCTGTCAAAGCCAATTGGATGACTTGTGGGACAGCACCCTTCACTTATTGAGTACAAAATGTCCCCCTGATTTGTAGTAACCGACTCAGGCAACTGTTACCACGCTATGACAGTGACGATGATGATTAAAGAAAGAAGAGAAGAAAAAATCACGTTTGTTAGCGTTCACGCAAAAACACACACAGGGTCACGCACACACACAGACACACAAGGTCATGATGTTTTGCTGAGATTTTGGAGTGCTCGTTTCAGTTTCTTCAGGGAATCCGCACCATAAACGTCGTCTGGTAGGCTGTTAAAAATCGTTGGTACATAAAAGTCCCGAACCTTCTTCCCGTATTTTGTTGTTACAAAAGGTACCTTAAATCGTTCTGTGTGTCTAAGCGATCTAGTAGCCGCATGGGGTATCTTATATATATCGCTCCAAAAATACTTAAGGACCACAGTCTGAACCAAAAAAGCCCTGAAGAAGGGCAAACCTAAGTTGGCGAGTTTTTTCCTCTTCAGTTTGCAATGCTGGTCCATAGACAATGCTTCTAAAAAATGCCTTTCAAAATTGTATCTATTTTTTTTGTGCCAGGCTCCAGAGCTATGTCCAAAGATTGTTATACCATACCGCAAAATTCCGTATACTAATGCTTGAGCTATTGTTATTTTTGTTGAACTAGGTATTAAGGATCGTGTATTGTACAGCAAACATGACACAA
>JABSTQ010007512.1:0-115377 GCA_013358835.2 Ixodes persulcatus
CAAATGTGGGGGGGGTCCGTCAAGTGGCCGAGGATGCAGCAATATCTTTTGGAAGTGGCAGAAAACGGCCAAGTTGTCCGTCATGTAGCCGGTGCAGCAATATCTTTTGGAAGCTGGCAGAAACGGCCAAGTTGCCGTCATGTAGCCGGGATGCAGCAATATCTTTTGGAAGCTGGCAGAACCGGCAAATGTTGTCTGTCATGTAGCCGGGAGCAGCAATATTTTGGAAGCTGGCAGAAACGGCCAATGTTGCCGTCATGTAGCCGGGATGCAGCAATATCTTTTGGAAGCTGGCAGAAACGGCCAATGTGCCGTCATGTAGCCGGATGCAGCAATATCTTTTGGAAGCTGGCAGAAACGGCAAATGTGTCTGTCATGTAGCCGGGATGCAGCAATATCTGGAAGCTGGCAGAAAACGCGCAATGTTGCCGTCATGTAGCCGGGATGCAGCAATATCTTTTGGAAGCTGGCAGAAACGGCAAATGTGTCCGTCAAGTAGCCGGGATGCAGCAATATCTTTTGGAAGCTGGCAGAAACGGCCAATGTTGCCGTCATGTAGCCGGATGGCAGCAATATCTTTGGAAGCTGGCAGAAAACGGCAAATGTGTCTGTCATGTAGCCGGGAGGCAGCAATATCTTTTGGAAGCTGGCAGAAACGGCAAATGTTGCCGTCATGTAGCCGGGATGCAGCAATATCTTTTGGAAGCTGGCAGAAACGGCAAATGTGTCCGTCATGTAGCCGGGATGCAGCAATATCTTTTGGAAGCTGGCAGAAACGGCCAATGTTGCCGTCATGTAGCCGGGATGCAGCAATATCTTTTGGAAGCTGGCAGAAACGGCAAATGTCTGTCATGTAGCCGGGAGGCAGCAATATCTTTTGGAAGCTGGCAGAAGAAACGGCAATTGTTGCCGTCATGTAGCGGGATGCAGCAATATCTTTTGGAAGCTGGCAGAAACGGCCAATGTTGCCGTCATGTAGCCGGGATGCAGCAATATCTTTTGGAAGCTGGCAGAAACGGCCAATGTTGCCGTCATGTAGCCGGGATGCCGCAATATCTTTTGGAAGCTGCAAAACGGCAAATGTTGCGTCATGTAGCCGGGATGCAGCAATATCTTTTGGAAGCTGGCAGAAACGGCCAATGTTTGCCGTCATGTAGCCGGGATGCAGCAATATCTTTTGGAAGCTGGCAGAAACGGCCAATGTTGCCGTCATGTCGCCGGGATGCAGCAATATCTTTTGGAAGCTGGCAGAAACGGCCAATGTGTCCGTCATGTAGCCGGGAGGCCGCAATATCTTTTGGAAGCTGGCAGAAACGGCCAATGTTGCAGTCATGTAGCCGGGATGCAGCAATATCTTTTGGAAGCTGGCAGAAACGGCCAATGTTGCGTCATGTAGCCGGGATGCAGCAATATCTTTTGGAAGCTGGCAGAAACGGCAAATGTGTCTGTCATGTAGCCGGGAGGCAGCAACTATCTTTGGAAGCTGGCAGAAACGGCCAATGTTGCCGTCATGTAGCCGGGATGCGCAATATCTTTTTGGAAGCTGGCAGAAACGGCAAATGTGTCTGTCATGTAGCCGGGATGCAGCAATATCTTTTGGAAGCTGGCAGAAACGGCCAATGTTGCCGTCATGTAGCCGGGATGCAGCAATATCTTTTGGAAGCTGGCAGAAACGGCAAATGTGTCTGTCATGTAGCCGGGAGGCAGCAATATCTTTTGGAAGCTGGCAGAAACGGCCAATGTTGCCGTCATGTAGCCGGGATGCAGCAATATCTTTTGGAAGCTGGCAGAAACGGCAAATGTGTCTGTCATGTAGCCGGGATGCAGCAATATCTTTTGGAAGCTGGCAGAAACGGCCAATGTTGCCGTCATGTAGCCGGGATGCAGCAATATCTTTTGGAAGCTGGCAGAAACGGCAAATGTGTCTGTCATGTAGCCGGAGGCAGCAATATCCTTTTGGAAGCTGGCAGAAACGGCCAATGTTGCCATCATGTAGCCGGGATGCAGCAATATCTTTTGGAAGCTGGCAGAAACGGCAAATGTGTCTGTCATGTAGCCGGGAGGCAGCAATATCTTTTGGAAGCTGGCAGAAACGGCCAATGTTGCCGTCATGTAGCCGGGATGCCGCAATATTGGTTGGACGCTGGCAAAAACGGCCATTGTTGCCGTCATGTAGCCAGTTTAGTGCCAGCATCATGAATGCTGCCTCTAGACTGGTCAAGCTGGGCCCAAATGGGGCCACCTTAACCATGCTGAGACCAATGTTGGCACAATATCTTGTGCTGCCTGGGGTGTTAAGTTTACACAGCACCTCGTTTGTAGGCGAATAACACACATGGCTGCGTGTAAAACGAGCACGTTTCGACGTGTCCGCTATGGGACAACGGTTTACACGTCTGGGCGTGTTATTTTTGCTAACAGTGCACGATGGCTCTAAACATTGATTTCCCCAGACCCCCCCTAGGAGGGGTTTAGACCCCCTCTCGTTTTTCCGAAGGCACCCCCTTAATTCACAACGACTCCTATATTCGCAATGCCCCCCCCCCCCCCCTTTAACCCCCGCCCCCCCCCCAAAAAAAAAAAATTTAGACACTCCCCCTGATTTCAATACCTGGGGAAACCCCTAGGCTCTAAACCTGCAATCCTAGATCGCTGGTATTCGCGAATCCAGCGACCTATAGGAGACGCCATTATCGGGAAAATATGGCGGTCTAAACAGGTCATGACGTGTCATGTGCCAGCTCAATAGACAACGCTGTGGCATCAGCTAGTAAGCATTGAACTCAAAATGCTTGGCCCCGATTATAACCGCCACCTATCGAACATGCGGCGATGTGTTGGCATAAGCGAGCTCCCAGAGGCATGACTTTCTTCGAGGAAGCTATGAAGGGACAGCCTACTGTTCTTTCATGATTGTGATGGACGTTAATAAACGCGGAATATCTGGTTCACGCGCTTACGTAGGTTGCGTGCACAGCAACATGGGTAACAAGCTGATACCACGGTTACGACAGAGTCACAGGGACAACTGTTTCATTGTGCAAACCACCGACAACACGTAATCACGGAAGCCACAAGAGACGAGCGGAAATCGCCAAAGGACCTGTTCCTGCCAGTTCAGTGTTTTCCCGCTTCGTGCCTTTTATTTTGATGGAGTCGCGAATACACACAATCATAAGTGAAGCTGCCAGAAACAGTCAACGTCGCGCGCGCAAAGCCAGCATGGACCTTCAAATTGGAAGTCGGCACGGAAATCAAACACTTGCTGGGGACGAGAAGGCCGACCAACTGGCCAAGATCGTACACGACGACCCCGGATTTCAGCTGTCCAGCGTGGAGCCTTTCTAGGACGCGAAGCTCCTGGTGGCCCGGGCGGCCAAAGCCAAGCATCCCGACGCGAGGTAAGTACATGGAGGGAGTCCGCCTCACTAGGCCTTCCCTGGGAGCAAGACCATCGGAACGCGTCCGCCATCCACCGCCTCCGAACTAGCTGTACCATGAATTCAGTGATGCTGCAGTGCTTCAAATCAAGCGCTGATTTAGAGTGCGGGGCCTCTGGAGAATTGGCGGACACCAGCCACTTCCTGCTCGAGTATTCGGATAACACCGACGACTGCGTGGAGCTATTGGCGGCGTTCAACAGGCTAGGCCTGCCCTGCAAAACAAAATATTAGATCATCCATTCGCATGAGACGGCGCAAATAAAAGAGAAGGTCCTCAAGGCACTACTCTATTTCCTTGAGCAAAATGGAATGCAACCATCGATTTGAAGGCCTGAGAGCCCTGCAAACGCAAGATCCCTAACAAAGAAGGTCACCCTAGCCCACACTCCCGCGCTCCGCCGCATACGACCGTGCGTGCAGCTCTACCACTGCGCGATTCCCGCGCTCAAAACGTTCGAACTCACACGGGAACTGCTAATCAAAGATGACAAAAGGCAAGATTATAGGGTTTCCTCGTAACGTGAACGGGTTTCCTAGCACTTTTCTGATCTTACAAAGGCTATAATGGACAACACGAAGGGATTTCGTTGAACTATTTTCTTAGTCGTGGGGACGATGGCGTCGGTAGGCGTCTTTGGTTTCCATCGTCGCTCGTTCTTTCTCTTTTCACCCCTCCACCGCCTCCGCGCTGAGCGCTAACCGGCCTGTGTTTTCGTGTCTTTTTGTTTCCTCTTTTCTTTTGCGCGCTCGGGTAAGTAGAAGCAATGGCGCCGCCAGCGCCGTGCTCCGTTGGCTGAGTCAGGCGCCAGTGCCGCCGAGCCGCGACGGAAATGCCGCTCACGTTTGTACTTGGGAAGCCGCTCGAACACCTGTGCCCGCCTTGTAGATCTACAAGTGTTTTGCATTATCAATGTCATATGAGATGCAACATAAGCTCGCGTAGGAGCCGATTGTGCCATCCGTCGGGCACAGTAGTGCAAATACATCGTCTAAAAATACGCGCTCGCGCATATTGGGCGATGAAGTAGATTAGAACTCAAGCCTTGTGAAATCTTGAATCGTCTTGTCTAATTATAAAACCGTCCCGCGAAAACAAGTTATTTTTTCGCTGGATGGAAATTTTAATTTTTTTTCCGAAATAATATGGCTTGAGGGAATAGTCGCGCGCTCGTACCATCAAGCCTTATATACCATGGACGTTCGTCTATCCGCAGAACAAGGGTGCTTGACGTGCTGACAGGGACATTCGATGTACTTCAGGATCGCCACCAAAGAATCTTGACGGCATTTCGCGGCTGCCGCCTGCTACCAGAAAGCCGATAAGCGCAGTCTGACTGTCCGTCAGACTGAGCTTATGGGCTGATCAAAGATGCTTGACGTTCAGCTGGGTACGGTCAGCTATCTATTATTAAACACTGACTGCCCGACATGATTCCATTGATTGATTTTTTAATCTGGCAGGACTGGATGCATATACAGGGTATATTTTTTAAGCTTGACAAATTTCCTAAAAGAAGCCGTGAAAGCTACACTTATGAAGTTTGAGCCGGTGAGTTATGCGGTCAGGGGGACATAGCATAAGGTGCTATCATAACAATCGGTCGACTAATTAAGTAAAATTGTTTAATTTACTTTTTAATTAGTAAAAACCCTACTGAAAAAAAAAACCCGTATAAAAATTCATACCTGCACGAGTTGACCCATTCAGATACAGGAACCCGTACTTGTACAGGTTAACCCGTTTAGATATAGAACCCGTACCTTACAGGTTGACCCATTTAGATATAAGAACCAATATTTACACGGGTTCACCTATTCAAATAGACAAACCTATATCTTTACGGGTTTAGCCGTTCCGACGCAGTATTAGGAATCAACATGGTGTTAAACGTTTGCATACGGACGTATGAATCTTTGCAGGTTTAACAATTCATATGCATTCGTCATGCAAAGATTGAGCACGAGCCAGGACATTTCTGGTTATATGTGTATTTAGTGAAGGCAGATTGGCATGCTGCAGAACATCAACAAGAAGCTTAACCTCTAAGAAAGCTTAGAAGTCAAGCTTCTAGTTAAAATCCTGCAGCAGCTCCCGCACGTAGTGGTTGACCTGAGCTGTCCTCTTCGCTGGAAAGGCCTCTTGAGGATGCCTCCGTATGTACTCGTTGAAGGCATCTGCAGGGGAAAAGAATACAACAATATGTCATGTATATCTACAGTTTCTTGAAAAATCAAATAGTTTACTTCCTGCTATTATAAGCAAGCAATTTCTATTACAATTTATGCCATGTAGTCTCCAAGAGCGAATTCTTACGATTACGTAGTCTGCTTAAAACAGCAGGTATGCATGATTCCGGCCAGAAAGTTTTGAACCAGTTCAGACCGAGTTCGGAGGAGTGCAGAAGCAGTGCGCAAGTCGGGCTGCGGCTGCGTGAAGGTAAGCTGCAGCGTTACAAACGACGCTGTAATCGGCTTCCGAAAGACAGAAAAGTTGCCGTCTGTTAGTGCATGAACGATGAACTAACTTCGGCCAGCGCAAGATTCTGCGAAACTGAGGCTATGCTCGTGCAGCACAGGAATAAAACGAACAGGCCAGTCCAGAGTCCACGCAACTTCCGGTTGAATCTAATGCGTCAGTTCTTGCACTATGTGAACTCGATTGGCCGTTTCAGGCAGATCGAAAAAACCTAGTGTGACTTTCCACAACTATGCACTTAAAGTTTGCTTGCAACAGTGTGTTCCTTGCATTTCAGTGTTTATAAAAATTATAGACCCTGGAGCGGGGGGACAAAAAGGAACGGAAAGACACGAAGCTCCGGAGCTTCGTGTCTGTCTGTCCCTTTCTGTCCCCACGCTCCCGGGTTACCACGTCTATCCTTAACCAGCTCGCATGCCTGTGAACTAAAATAAAAAAAAGTATGTTCTATGAATCTAAATATGTAGTTTCAATTACGAAAATGTGCGTCCGATTGCCTGGAACCTCGAACATGTTTCATGCCCAACTATGTCACCATGAAAACGAGTGAAAGCAACACTGAACACACAATTCTCGGCCGGCGGTTTTTGTGCGAAAGAAAGATTTTGAGCCGCAATTGTTCTTTTTGGGCATGTATATAACCTGCCAACACAGATTTCACATCAAGAATGATCTAACTATTTTAATATCCGTGTCATGACCCTTCAATGGTCCAGTCATAAAGATACTTCCCTGGTAAGAAAACTGAGCATGTCACAGACTAGAAAGGAGGAACACACTCGATGAGAAGGCGGTTCAGAAAATATGGGCAGTACTCAAAGGACAGAGCCAAACATAGTTGGGTTGCAGCAGTTCTAGTGAACAAACAGACTCACTTTAACAACTTTGCTAGTGCCAGCTTTTCGTTACAAAGGAAAAAATAAGTGCCTCACAGTTCTGCCGGGAAGCCAGCAGAAGGTCCTGCGAGCAGGCCACAGATATCATGAATGTCCCTTTAAATCTTGCAGGGATTAACATATTTGTGACGCGGAGCATGCTACTGTAAAACCTCCACAGTGTGAATACATCAGAAACCACCAAGCGACTTAGGTGACCGTGACAAGATCTGTCTATTTTTCTTTATATATTAAAAACAAGGAGGGAGATAGGGCCTCTTCATTTCGGTTTTGCGCTCGGAGCTTCACGTTCCTAAAGCTCGAGCTAGTCGAACTATGACCCTTCAACAGCCTATAACACTGAAAGTTCTGAAAGCCTTGGAATATTTTATCCCATTAATTTTGTCGTAGCAGATTGCTACTTCGGAAGCCATCAGGCTTGTATGTCTCACCAAGTATGAGACATCTGTGAGAAGTGGGCACCTACTGCTGATTGCTGCCAACTTGACTGGAGTCAGGGCCCTCTTGGCCACGGTGCACTTGAAGCGCCGGCATGGCGCCCCAGTCACACTCCGCCCATGCAGGTTCTCCCTGCCGAAGACCAGCATCCGTGGGCTCTTTAACGAACATGAAGTCTCCCCGGTCTCCCATGACGTAGGGCAGTTTGTCATTTTGCACCAAGACACCATGGCCAAGGTGAACCAAGAAATAGATCCGTGAATAGGTTAATTAGCATGTAGCACATAGCTTTGATGCTATAATGCACATTTGGATAGAGGGACTGGATAAATCAGTTTTCTAACAGATGGATTGCGATGAATTTTAGTGAACTTTTGCCCTAAAGTTTGAATGCAAACGCCTTACGACATAGACCAGAGGTCTCCAAACCGATACGGCCCGCGAAAGCCTTCCAACCGGCCTGCAGCTCGCCACGGTCTTTCAACTCAAGTCCGGCGTGCGGCCCGCTTCTAGCAGATCCGCTGCTAGTGGCACAGAAAGTGTGCGTAAAGAAATGACGGCGCGACGCACTCTCAATGCACAAACTAATATACCAGAAAGTACGAAAGAAACTGCGTTGCAACAAGGGTGCTCTCACCATATGACAATTTAACATTGTCATTACTAGTATTACCGTTCTTAGCCCCCGTTTCATGTCTGTTTAACTATATTAAAATTCTATTTCGTTCTCAGTAGACATTGTGCTTAGTGTCCTCCTTCATAACTATTGCATATTCTCAGCATTAGTTTTATAATTCTCCTTAGTCTCTCGCACTGCGTGAATGTACCAAAGTTCCCATGCGCTTTGATTTGTGCCTGGTGAGTTTTCATAGTCACAACTGTTGTGTAATGTCAAATTAGGTAAATATTAAATGGTAATTTGATGTATACATACTCATCAACCCTAGGGTTTTTTAACACTTACTCTAACATTAAATTCTGTGTTTAAAAATTTATCTACCGTAAAATACCAAGCATGCGCCCCCTCCCCCCCCCCCCCTTTCGTGTAAGCGCCCCGCTCCGTTTTACGAAAATATCGCATTTTCGCAAAAGACCTACAGCGCCCCCCTTCTCCGTCAACCTCCCGGAGGCGTTTTCTTTTTTTCTTTTCCGCGGTAAGTTGATTTTTTTTGTCCTATTACATATTTCAGTAGTTGTCCCAAAACGTGGATGTAAAAGATGAAAACAATAATTGATGGTGGAATAATGGAGAATCCAATCCAAGCCAAGCCAAGCCGGAAAATGAGCGTGACGTTGCGCGTCACATGCACGGGCGTGAGCGCACCAATCCGTCCAATTCGTTTGGACTGCATCGTGTTCGGATCGTGCAGCCGTCTCGTATTTGTTCAGCCATGCATTCCTACACGGCGCAAAAGAAGATCAAGGTGGTGGAGTGGCACCGGAGAAATGGAAAGAACGTCTACTTAACCACTCGCCAATTTAAGCTCGACCGCAAGAGGATCCGCGAGTGGGAAAAAAACTATGATGTTCTGTTGCAACAGAACTTCGGCAAGTCGAAGCTCCGGCGAAAGCTGAGCAACGGAGCCCCGAAGTTCAGCAAAGAAGTCGACGATTCCCTCTTCGAGCTTTTGGAGTGCGAAAGGAGTGCGGGATGCGCTCTCAGCAGCAGACTTTTATCCGAGGAAGCCCTCAGGATCGCAAGCCAGCTACAGCTGGGGAACTTTGCATCTTCAAGCCAGTATATGAGGCGATGGAAGCAGCGCTTCAATGTTTCCATGCGGCAGGCGACCAATGACAGCCAGAAGGTGCCCGAGGAGTGTGCTGACGCGGCAAAAGACTTTCGCTCCGCGCTTGGCTGTCTGCAAAGTCGTCACGAATACACCTTGCACAACATGGACCAGACGATGGTTCGGATGGACGCGCCTGCCAATAAAACGAACAACCTTGCAGGCGCCAGCAGAGTTCGGATTGCCAACAGCGGCTGTGCCGGGCATGGCTTCGCAGTTGCTTTGGCAGCTTGCGCCTCTGGCCACAAACTACCGGCCTTCGTCATACTGAAAAAGCCAAGTGGAAAAATTCTAACAATAGCCTTCAAGAGCCTTCGTATACCAGGTGAGAACAACTTTTCCTCCGCGATTTTAAGAAAACGAGCATCGTTGCTATCAAGGGATCGCGTTCATTTTTTTTTTTTTCACTTTATCAAATGTTCCTGTCACGGCTTTGAGGAACGACTGGATGACGTCAGAGAAATTCCTAGAGTGGCTAGGGAGGATATAGGACCCGAACGTTGATGACATACGACGGCTGTTGGTGTTGGATCAGGCACCGATCCACAAAACACAAGCGGCAAAGGACGCCATCCAGGAACGCGACACGGATCTAGTCTACGTGCCAGCCGGCTGCACCAGTCTGCTCCAGCCCACCGACGTCTTCTGGAATAAGCCATTCAAGGTTAGTTTCGAAGGACCTCGGAGACCTTCATGCAAAAAGAAGAAAATGCCACCAAAGGAAACTTGCGAAAGCTTTCCCGGCAGGACGTACTCGAGTTAGTCTCCGAGGCGTGGGCTTCCGTCCCAGAAGAAACCGTGGCACGTTCGTTTAGAGGCTGCGGCATCGCAAATGCGCTCGACGGGTCCGAGGCGGGCGATCTCCACAAGCGGCTTGCTGACTTCGGCACCGTCGTCCCCGACCGAGAACCCTAACGAACTGAGAAACAAGTGAGTCGATCTGATTTTCGGGTCAGATTCCGAGGAGTCGTTTGAAGCGTTCGACAGTGACTAGAGTGAATAGGGGTTCGTAAAGTGAATACCTGGTTCCGAGTACGCATTTCATGGCGTGGACAATAATTGAAGCGTTTGTAAATAAACCTTTCATTTTGAAGACTGGGCAGTGGACATTTTTTATCTGTTGGCTGCCATTTGTTGCCGCCATCTTGAATTTCGGCCGCGAACCCGATCAAGGCCCCTCCCCTCTCCCCCCCCCCCCCCCCCCATCTTTTGCTAAATTGTCTCCGCATCTGGGGGCGCATGCTCGGTATTTTGCGGTAGGTTTATTTACCTTGATTTTCTTCGATTGTATTTAGTATCTTTGTCTGGCCCTCGAGACCGTGACAGATTGCTAATCCGGATCCTTATCCTAAAACGTTGGAGACCCTTGACATAGACGAAGGGAAGAAAATGTCAGCCAAATAAAAATTCAACCTTAAGAAGAAAAACAAAAAGGGCGGGCAAACAACTTTTTTTTGTGGGTGTGTGATTGTCAGGCTTTTTCAATTCACCTCCTGAAATTTGATTCTCGTTGCCAACACGCTCGTCCCGTCCAATTGCATTTCCCTTGCATCCCATGCAATTTTCAGTCACAATAAATGCCACAATGTTATTTGATGGTTTTAATAAAAATAAGCTTAGATGGATGTCTGTCCGTAAGAAAATGCCTTCTTTTCTTTCGGCTGAGATATTTTTTTATAATTTGTTTAACTCTATATCAAAGTTTACTTCAGTTAAAAAATAAAAGTCCCAACGGGAGCTCATAGATCCATGCCAGCGCTTGTTTTTTTTTTTTTTTTTTAAGGGACACGGACAACCCCCCCCCCCCCCCCCCACACACATTTTTTTCATCTTTTTCCAGGCGATTTATTATGGTGTCGAAAGACTACCCAATTAATATTTTGCGAGAGAGTCGCGTATAATTTTATTAAAGACAAAACACGCAACTGCTCTAAAAAGAAACTGAAACCCGCGCGCCGACGTCGGAGAAGTGAAGAGTGAGTGACGAAAGTCACGTGGCTACACCCGACGGTGCGCTTTTTTTTACCCTCCAATATTTTTTTTCTGTGCGCAGCACACGGCATGCGTGGCGGGAACTGTTTGCCGTGCGATTCCTTTACAGTTATGTTTGTTTCGCTCGCTGTCCTGTACTTCAAGATGAGTTGTTTTGTATATTGACGAGTTGGAGATGAGTAGTGAGTGCCCCTGGTAAATTTCCGAGATTGGCTCCTAAAAGAATACCGCCAAGATGTTGCGTGAAGAGCTGGCTCACATGTCCTGCGTCCTAATGAAGTGGCATAGTGCGCCAGTCTGCAAAAGTTTCCGAAAGATCAACGGGATCGGGACCAATGGCTGCCTGCAACTCCTGTAGAACGATTACGGGCACCTCGAAAAAGCGGACGCTACCCGATTTATACGCTCCTTGCATTTTGTGGAAAGTGATTACGTTGAGTTCGCAAGTGTCGAAAAGGAAATCCCATGCCATTTAGTTCAGCGACGTTTCATCCACAACATTTTTTTAGTGACTATTGTAAAAAATAAAATGTAGACATCGCAAAATGTTAATAAATAAATTAAAAAAATAGTACGCCCACACTGGGGATCGAACCCGGTCCCTCCGCGTGCAAGGCGGACATCTTTCCACTGAGCTACTGGGAATCTCTTACGTTACTAGTAATGCAGCGGGTCGCCTGTAAATTGGAAAGTTTGCCTACGATTTTCCTCCAGCAAAAGTACTCCCGGTTCGAAGTCGGGAAGCACCACTCATTGGCCATATTCGCACCTAGTAAAGAAATCGTGCACGTGCATATTCAAATCGAAGTACACAATTCGTGCTTGAGTTTGCTCGAGCGATGTCTTCAGCCACGAGAAGGGAGCGACAGCTAGGCGACATCTTCGTGCAAATCGGCTTGGTGGTCGGGCGTGTCGCACGGGATGAATACCAATTCTTTTGATCGGTCCCAAATTTCTCTTTCAAAGACAGACAGAATTTGCTGGTACCGTGAACGACAGTTCTGAAGTAGAGGTCCCACACCCGTCGTCCGCTGCCATCGCCGTCCCCGCGAGTCCCACGATACGCGAAACGACGCACGCACAGAATGCTTCCGGTTCTCTGTGGAACTTTTTTTTTTTTCAATTAAGGTATTGGCAGCTTTTTAGAAGCCACAAAAAATAGGTTTTATATTTTTTTCTATTTTAAATATTAAGTGTGTGCCTTCAATATCCAACGAATTTGATTAAATTTGGTGGTTGTGTCTAAACCTTAGAAAACGGCCCGTGACCACGGAAATGAGAGTCAGCGATACTGGAATCGGTCAGTTCTTGATCGTCGGTTTTCGGGCGAAAAAAAAAAACCGAATTTCGAGCCGAAAATTGTGTTCTGGGTAGTTGGGCTCCCCTACGTTATGTACAACTAAAATCTCGGCCAGCATAAATACCCTGTCAGTGTCCCTTTAACAGGTGCTCATATGAGCGGCATGTGTAATTCCAAGCCTGCCAGGAATATTCCCCTGTATGTGAGACACTTTTTGACATCTTTTTCTGAACTTTTTTGACAATATAAAGAGCGCGTGTGCATAGCTTTGATGGGTGCAAAAGGGGTGCGAGAGTGGGGATTCTGAGAACTCTGGGTTGACGTCACGCTCCGGGAAAAAGGGCCTTCAACACTTTTTTGAAAACAATTTTCTAGAGGCTCCGTGCACCAAATTAAAAAAATAATTTTGATATTCAATATTCTGGAAGCCAAACGTAGATAGATGATTCGTGTGTTTCTTTTCTCAGATACAGAACCACTTTTTATTCTTTTTAAGTGGGTTCAAAGTAAAAAGAGAGAGCGAAATAAAGGAAGAACAATAATAAAAACAAACCAGTGCCATTGCAGGCCCAGATAGCGCCTTGAAGAGCTCGCTCAAGTAGGGATGCTCCACGGTACGAGCTTTGCTTTGAAAGCACAGGGTGCCATATTTACGCTAATGTTTATGTGCGATTACTGTGCCACAACGCGGCTCTGAAGCGAAGCTTAGGAGTTTTGGTACTCAGTGAACGTAGAGTGACTCTAGCTGGTGCCACATCACCCTCACTACCCCTACACCTCCCTTTAGGGTGAAACAAAACAGGAAATGGGAAACCTCCTGGTTTCCTTCTCTCCTCACCAACTTTGCATATGCTAAAAGTAGGAAGAGTTGAGGGAAGGGCCATTAGCTCAGTCCTTTCATCCTACATTCTTGACCTGTTAAGGACTGCAGTTCTATTCCAAGCTGCCAGTCAAGTGTCACTAGGGAAACAATATGCGCTCATGTGGAGCTACTAACTTTCATTGCAACCGTACACTGTTAACTTCATAGTTTTGTTTTTTTTCCCACATTTTATACCTGAAGAACCGATGAAAACAATTCAAAGATTCATCAATTGACTGAAGGGTACCAATTATAATAGAATTTTAGTATGAGCTACTTGGTATGTGATTTATGAAAAAGCTCAACATAAAACGAGGACACTAGATAGAAAACGTCGCAGAAAAGCGCCAATTAATTGGGAAGATTGTAGGGTTCTGGTATGGTCAGACCACCAAATGAGGCATCGGGACACACTGTCGATGTATCAAAAGAAAGTATATTAAAAGAAAACTAGCCAAACTAATTACAAATGTACAGTTGCAATAAAGAGGTTCATCTCACAATCAGTTCCGTTGATGATAGGTTTACAGTTGACCTCAGCCTTCGGGTTCTTGGTCGATCGTCGAAGATCGTCACTGCCGGACCTGGTCCTGGTCACCGTCGAAGTCCGTCGCTTCGGGATTTGGTCCAGTTCACCGTCGAAGTTCGTCGCTTCGGGGATTTGTCCAGCTCACCGTCGAAGTTCGTCGCTTCGGGGATTGGACAGCTCACCGTCGAAGTCCGTCGCTTCGGGAATTGGTCAGCTCACCCTCGAAGTCCGTCGCTTCGGGAATTGGTCAGCTCACCGTCGAAACTGTGGTTCAGCCCGCTGGTGCCTGCTCGGAGCATCGCCGAGCACAGCCGGTCGCTTGTTCGGATCGCAGCCGAATAGTGCTTGCCGCGAGCTCTTCCAGCCCGAGCCTTGCCACTCTTCTTCCACCTCTTCTTCAACAGCTCACAGCATGACAATACCCCCCTCTTCAGAATTCAGTAGGGCTGAATTTTTCTTCGTCATGATGCTTTACCGACTACGAAGCCTCCCTGTCTTGCTGCTCACGTTCACTTAATTTTCTCTTGAAAGGCCTGAACGTCTTATATCAGGTTCACACAAAGCATATCACATTGGATCCGGTCCAATAGTTAGACTGTCGATTACAATAAACCATAACTGAATCACTTGTATTCATCACTGTCTTCCCTGTTTTACAACTCGGTGCAGGTACCAATTTTCGTACCGACCAGCTGCTCACTCTTTCTGTCTGTACCTATTCCTTATACCCTGCTCATGTAATCAGCTCCAATATTATCTTTGCCTTTGATGTACTTGACCCGAAAAGTAAACTCTTGCAAGGCCAAACTCCATCGCATCACTCTGGCATTGTTGAGTTTCGCCTTGTTTAAGTACTCTAACGGTTGGTGATCTGTCTCAACATCGAAATCTTTTCCATATAGGTATATGGCATATTTGCCTACTGCCCACACTAGCGCGAGACATTCGCGTTCTATAGCCGAGAAGTTCTTCTCGCTCGGGCTAAGCTTCCGACTACCGTAAGACACTGGGTGAAGCATGCCCTCG
Source organism: Ixodes persulcatus (assembly GCA_013358835.2). Lineage (NCBI taxonomy): Eukaryota > Metazoa > Arthropoda > Arachnida > Ixodida > Ixodidae > Ixodes > Ixodes persulcatus. Next base: position 14,750 of record JABSTQ010007512.1, read on the forward strand.
TGTTTTTGCAAAAGCACTGCTCCAACTGCCTCGTCTGATGCGTCTGTTCGTAAGACAAACGTCTTTGACAGATCTGGTGCTAACAAAATTGGGGGTTCTGCTAGCTTGCTCTTAAGCACTTCGAAACTTCTTTCATGTTCCGCATTCCACAGGACGCTATTGCTTTGCCCCTTTTTGGTGAGGTCCGTCAGTGGTGCAGCTATCTCTGCGTATCTTGGAATGAACTCCCTATAATATCCAGTGAGGCCTAAAAAGGCTCGCACTTGTTTTTTTGTCTTCGGCACCGAAGCTTGCTGAATCTTATCCAGTATTTCCGTCTTCGGTGAAATCTGCCCCATGCCCAACTTGTGGCCCAGAAAAGTTATGGAATTGAATCCCAACTCGCATTTGTTCGGTTTCACCGTGAGCCTGCTCTCCCTTAAACGTTCAAAGATTTGCCGCAACGTCTGGCAGTGCTCGTCCCAAGATTCTGTTGGCAATTAGAATATCGTCAATGTAGTGGTACACGTTCGGTATACCCTCCAGGACGCGTCTCATGAGTTTTGTGAACATCGCTGCTGCTGTCTTCAACCCAAACGGCATGAACAGGAATTGGTAAAGACCGGAGGTCGTTGAAAAGGCGGTCTTCTCTTTGGCTGACTTTTCCATAGGTATTTGCCAGTACCCCTTCGCGAGATCTAGTTTGGAGAAGTACTTCTTTTGGCCCACTTTGGTAAATACCATATCTGCTCTAGGTATTGGTTCCGCGTCAGCAACCAGTACATCATTTAATCTCCTAAAATCTACACAGAGCCTATTGGACCCGTCAGGTTTCTTTACCATTACAATGGGAGAGTTGTAGGCCGAAGTGGATCGTTCAATAATACCTAACTTCAGCATTTCTTCTACTTCTTCTTCTACCTTGTCCTGGATGGAAAAAGGTAGGGGATACTGTCTCGTGTATACAGGTTTTTCCGTCATCAATCTTAGTGTACACTGTAGTACATGTGTTCGGCCTGGTAAGTCAGAAAATATGTCTTCATATTCTCTGCTTGCGTCAGCCAGGTCTTTCGTTTGTTCCTGACTTAGTCTGGGATTGATTAGCACATCCTGAGCCCCTTGTCTCTTTAGGCTAGGTGTCGTGATCTCTCCCAGGTCTTCTGGATCATCTTCGATCACCATTACTCCACAGCTCTAGTTCGGGTGCAGGCGATCCACGTACTTCTGCAACATGTTCACGTGGAACATTTTTCTTTTGTCACCTACCAGCAGTTCATAGTTTACCTCCCTTTTTCGTCTTCCACTGCATCGTTAACTTATTGTGATCACTCGGTAGCAATATGAGTACTCGGTCCCCTGGCTGAAAACGTCTAGCCAAGCTTTTCTGTTCATAACTTTTTTTGTTTAGCTTGCGCTTCTGCAATGTTCTCATGCGCCACCTCACACGTCTTCTTTAGTTTGATCACGTATTCATAGGAGTTTTTAGCTTTTCATCTAAGCTCTTGTTTGACCACAACTCCTTAAGTATGGTCAATGGACCTCTCACATTACGCCCGTACAGCATCTCAAACGGCGCAAATCCTAGACTTGCCTAGGGTACTCCACTGTAAGCGAAAAGAAGTGCGGGAATATACCTGTCCCAGTCGGTGGGCCGTTCTTGATACGTTCTCCGCAGCATACGTTTGATTGTGCCATTGAATCTCTCAACTAGCGCAATGCACATTGGATGGTATGGAGTGGTCAATAGCTGCCTAAACGATAACAGGCGGCTTATTTATTTCATGAGATCTGAGGTAAAGTTCGAACATCGATCGCTTAAAATTTCTTTGGGTATTCCATATCGAGAGAACATTTCTACTAGGGCTTTTGCTACCTGTGGTGTGTCAATAGTTCTCAACGCCACTGCATCTGGGTACCTTGTCGCCATGTCGACCATAGTCAAAATATATCGATTTCCTTTACTTGAATTCGGTGTTATTGATCCAATGACGTGAATGGCCACCCGGTGAAATGGTGTTTCAATTATGGGCATAGGTATCAGTGGTGCCTTCTTCGCAGTTCCTTTTGGTATTGTACGCTGGCACACACTGCATGGTCGCACGTAGCGTTTCACATCCTCCTGCATTCCTGGCCAGAAAAAACTCTTCTGCAACTCGCGTGATGGTAGTTTTTACTCCTTATTGGCCAGACATGATTCCATCATGAGCGAGCTCCATTACACTTTTTCGATACCTTGTTGGTACGATGAGCTGGAGCCTGACTTCCCCCGAGCTGAACTTGCATCGGCGAAACAACATACCATCTTCCACAACGTACTGTGTGGTTACATCACATCTCCACTTCCGCACCTTTTGCCAAGGTTCTCAAAGCATCGCCGCTGACTGTCATCCGACTTCTGCTCTTTCGTTAGTTGTAGCACTGTTATTTCCAGTAGTTCTATGACCGGTACTTTAATCTGCGGCAGTGGTTTTTCTTCACGTTCGACCTGATTTTTTGTTTTCACTGCAAATGATGGTTCGTTATCAATCTGCGTGTACTTGTCTTTCTTTTGATTTTGTGCTTAGACTCTCGGCTTCCCGGGTTCCTTGTAGTGGGTTGCTCTTCACGACTGGCGACAAACCATCGTTATTACCGTGAGAGACTTCGTCCAGTTTTTGTTTTACTTGGGGGCCTATCTCGGGGTTTCGCCTGCGCCACTCTCGATCCGGACAGTCCACTTTTCGGACTCCGGGGATATTGCCTAGTTTCGGTCGTATAGTGGATCTTCTGCGCACTTTGCATTTACTTTACCCATGTATAAGGACTCTCAATGTCGATTATGGCTTCCGGCATTGTTCTCACAGTTGCGTCCACCAGTATCACCCCCGCGGATGTCCCTGTGAGTTCCTCATCGCACACAAGATTTCTTCTCACTAATACAGTATTTGTACCGCTATCTCTAAGCATTGAAATGCTATTACCATGCATTCTACCCTCCACCACTGGCATTATAACTTCCAATGGTGTCCTGAAACACTCTCAGTAACTCGTGACATTTTGGATTCCTTATTTTCTTTCCCCTGTGCTTTGCTGGTCCTTTGTGTACTTCTTCCCTTGTCGAGAAAGCATGCTACTGTGTCTTTTGATTTATTTCTGCACTGTTCGGCCCTATGTCTTACTTTACCACACTCCAAACACCGTACGCCTGTGTGCGTGTGTCTGTATCCACTTCTGCAGTCACTTGCTTTATGCCCGGTCTTGTGGCACAGAAAGCATATAGGAGGTGTTCTCGTGGGTCCACCCTTTTGTTCGCTGCTCCTGGTGATATCGCCGTCGTGGCTCTCTGCTGCACCTACCCTATCCCTTATCAAGCCCAGATCGCTCTTTGCTTGCGCCTCCAGATACTGGCCTGCTAGCTCTGCCACCTTTTGTGTTGAGCTGACCTTCCGCTTTTTAAGAAAAATGGTCAGTTTTCGGTGACAGCAACAAAGAATTGCTCAGCAATCATCCTATCCCTCAGCGCATCCTACATCTTTTCCGCCTGCGCCATCTCCAGCCATCTATCGAAATAATTCCTCAGCCGTGCGCAAAACTGTAAGCCTGTCACTGCCTCCTCAGGCTTGCTCTTTCTAAGCTTTTCCTTGAAGCCATCTGCTGTTAGCCTGAATCTTTGAAGAAGGGTGATCTTGACCTTCTCCTAGTCCAACGAGTCATCAGCTCTCATTCTCTCGAATGTGGTTAGGGCTTCACCGACGAGACAAAGACTAAGTGAGGTTGCTCATTCCTCCTTTGCCCACCCCTGACCAATCGCTATTCTTTCAAACTTATGAAGATATGCATCTAAATCGTCCCACTTCTCGTCAAAGGGCGCCATTATTTTCTTCAAGCACGCGTGCCTCCTTGACTGCTCTTCTCCCTTTTCGGCTGGTGTTGACCTATCTGTCCGCTCTGTTTCTGCTAGTCGTAACTGAAGCTCTATCATCGCTCTTTCATGTTCTGCCCTCTGCTTGTTCTCTTTCGGCCTCGCGCCTCGCGTTCTCCTTCTCCCTCTCGGCTCTCTGTTCTTCTATTTCGGCCTTCTCTTTCGCCTTTCCTTTCATCCTCTGTGAGACGCAACACTTCTTCTTTTGTCAACCCGAGGGAACTGCTTAGTGCTACTATCTTCTCCAAATCCATTTCAATGATCTGATATCAGGACGTCAACAGTGCATCCGTTCTTCCTCAGTCTGCGGTCTGATCCTGGCAGGCTCGCCAAATCTGTAGGGTTCTGGTATGGTCAGACCACCAAATGAGGCACCGGGACACACTGTCGATGTATCAAAAGAAAGTATATTAAAAGAAAACTAGCCCAACTAATTACAAATGTACAGTTGCAATCAAGAGGTTCATCTCACAATCAGTCCCGTTGATGGCAGGTTTGAAGTTTACCTTAGCCTTAGGGTTCTTGGTCGATCGTCGAAGATCGTCACTTCCGGACCTGGTCAGCTATTCTTTCAAACTTATGAAGATATGCATCTAAATTCGAGACGAACTTTTGTCAAAAGTTTGGACATTTCGAAAAAGCATGTCGCATCAAAAAACGTGACGGCAAGAAATTCGACGACATTGCCGCAACCGATAACGAGCACTTTTGGGCACGCTCGAGCAGTCGAAGAACACCTTATCTGCGCTCTTCGTGACTGTGCAGATAAACGGTCAGGAACTTCGGTTGAAAGTTGACACGGGAGCTGAGGTGACTGTAGTTAGCGATAAGGTTTCAGGTGTTTCACGCTCGGTAGACGAAGCAGAAAGTCTTCGAAGGCCAAGCGATGCAAGAATTTGCACTGTTGGCAAGTTCCACGCGAACGTCACCTGGAAAGATAACTGCTCACGACAGACTGTCTACGTCGTCTGCAATCTGCTGAACTCGCCTTCTTGGGTTGCCAGTGGTCAATGCCTTGGGCATCGTTCGATTTTTGGACAAAATAGAGAGCTTCAAAGACGTCGAAAACAAGTATCCTAAATTGTTCAAAGGTACGGGATCCCTGGCCGGTGAACACACGATACGTTTAGTACCGGATGCCGTCCCGTACGCGGTGTCTACTCCTCGTCGGATTCCCATAGCGATGAAAGAAGCAGTAAAGAAAGAGCTAGACTAGCTAGAGCTCGAAGGAATGATTCGAAGGAAGGTTGAAGAACCAACAGAGGGGTGCGCCCCAATTGTGCCAGTACAGAAGCTTTCAGGTGACGTCAGAATCTGTGTCGACCTGACGCACCTAAACAAGTTTGTACGGCGGGAACGTCACCAGCTTCCAACGGTAGAAGAAATCATGGGGAGCTTCCAAGAAGCCCGTGTCTTTTCCAAACTGGATGCCAGTTCTGGATTCTACCAGATTCACCTTTCAATATCATATCAAGAGCTTACCGCTTTATAACGCCGTATGGAAGGTATTGCTACCGGAGACTACCTTTCGGCGTGACTTCGGCACCATAAATGTTCCAGAGAAAATTTACGCAAGTCTTGGAAGGCTTAGAAGGCGTCCGAACTACATAGATGATGCATTGGTGTACGGAGCGAACAAGACTAAACACGACAGTCGCCTGCACAAGGTACTGGAAAGGCTACATCAGAAGGGCGTGACCCTAAACAAAGAAAAAATACTGTTTCTCTGTCAGGAGAGTATCGTTCCTGGGAATGGTCTTCGACGCCAGTGGAGTAAGACCTGATCCCGAGAAAGTTCGGGCCATCAAAGAGCTCCCCCGGCCTCAAAATGCCGTCAAAGTTCGTTCTTCCCTGAGCACGGTTAACCACCTTGCAAGAATCCTCCCAGATGTAGCAACCCCCACAGCGCCTCTTCGCAGCCTTCTATGCATAGATAACGACTGGTCATGGGGTCCTCAGCTAGAACAAGCACTCGTCAAAATCAAGGACACCTTAAGCTCGGAAAGGTGCCTTGCGCGGTACAATCCAAGCTACCCAACAATCGTCTCTGCAGACGCCTCGTCGTACGGCCTCGGCGCCGTACTGCTCCAAGATCAGCCATCCGGGGAGCGACGTCCTGTTGCATACGTCTCCAGGTCACTGACGAAGACGGAACAGAGGTACTCTTAGATAGAGAAGGAAGCCCTTGCTCTAACATGGGCTGCAGAACGCTTTGACGAGTTTCTGCGAGGTCTGACGTTTTTGTTCGAGACTGATTATAAACCTCTACTTCCGTTGCTGGGCCGCGACCCACTCGACTCGCTACCCCCAAGAATTCAAAGGTTCCGAATGCGCCTGATGAGGTATTTCTTCACCCTCACGCACGTTCCGGGTACAACCATTGCCACGGCAGACACACTGTCACGAGCAAGAAGCAACAGTTTGGCACCGTCGCAGTGAAGTGCTCCCGGAGGGGGACGTCATGGCACACGTCGACGCCATCATCCGGGGACTGCCTGCATCTGACAGTGTGATAGACCGAATACGCATAGAGCAGAAGAATGACCAGGAGTGCTCATTGTTGCTTCAAGCTTGCTGACAAGGGTGGCCAGACAAACACAAGCTACCATCGGTTCTCGGGCAATGCTGGGCACAGCGTGGCAACGTTACTGTTTGCAACGACTTGCTTCTAAAGGACACCAGACTTGTCATTCCAAGAAGCCTACGGAAGGAAATGCTTCAAAGGCTTCATGAAGGCCATCAAGGCATTGTTCGCTGCCGAGAAAAAGCCAAAGAATCTGTCTGGTGGCCGGGACTCAGCAAATATATAGCTAGAGTTGTGTCCGAATGCCGAGAATGCGCCACTGAACGCGTGCAATTCGCGGAACCGATGATTCCATCCGGAGCACCAGAACTACCACGGAGAAACTAGGAGTTGATTTACTTGAACTAAAAGGAGCGGTGTACGTTGTTGTTGTTGATATTCACTCCAGGTACCCGAAGAGGGCATTGCTGGACAGAGGCACGTAATCTGTGGCGGTCATTCAACGCCTGAAAAGTATCTTCGCCCGACACGGGATTCCGAAGACCGTGGTTTCGGACAACGGGCCCCAGTTTGCATCGGGTTCGTTTCAAGACTTTGCGAGGACGTACGGGTTCAAGCACGTGACAACCAGCCCTCGCTACCCGCAAACAAACGGCGAAGTTGAACGTATGGTAAAGACTCTAAAACTGCTCTTGAAGAAAACAGAAGACCCCTACCTTGCGCTGCTGAACTACAGGAACACACCTGGGCCTACAGGTTTTAGTCCAGCACAACTTCTTATGAGCCGACGACTTCGCTCAAGAGTGCCTTGCGCTCCATCTTTACTCAAACTTCGCACGGTAAACTCTTCTTGGAAGAAGAGAGATGAAAAGTCTAGGCAGGAACAAAAAAAGTATTTTGACAAACGTCACGCGGCCAGACTTTTGCGTAGTCTTTCTGCAGGCAACCAAGTGCGGCTGAGAGACAGAGGTGCTACGGGTATCATCCTTCGCCCCGGGGACACACCAAGGTCCTACTGGGTCAGGACAAAGAATGGCAACTTCCGCAGGAATCGTCGTCAGCTGTTCCTGGTGCCAGACAGCGATTCTGGTGCGGAGCCAGAGTGTCAAGAGCCTGCCGAGCCCGCGGACAAGACAAAGAATGATGCAAGCAAGTCTGGGGAGACCACATCGCCAAGCGAGCCTTGCACGTCTCTCAACAAACTCTCTCAACAAGCACTCAACAAACAGCCCCAGCGGGTGAAGCCGCGTCACACGGTGTAACGACGTGATCTGGCCGTGTTGTAAAGATTCCTAAAAGGTTTGGAATTAATGACTAGTTGTTTACGACAAAGAACGATTTGTTATGTTTTCCTACCTAAAGTAAAAGGGGAAGATGTGATGTCATCCTGATAACGCGCCGACGGGCCGATTCCTCGCCAAGTGTTATCACTGGTCACATGACCCGAATCATCTGTATATACTCACGAGTGTTTGAATAAACGGGACTGTTTTGCTCACCCACGACGGCTTGTGTGACACTACCGACAACTGGGGCTGTGTGGGTTGCACCCGAACGACCCACGTCCGAGGTACGGCGAACACCCTCGCGACATCGAGGAGTACCTACGTCGCTCGCCTTCCTCACCGCCGTCCCTCCGCCGTGAATCCCGCTCCCCATCGCGACAACGTTCACCGTCCCAAGCGCCTCTACCCCGCCAAGAGAGCCTGCCTCCCCTGCGTCGCCGGAAAAACTAAGGGGGGCAACGCCTGGAGGTAACGTTTCCGAAGACAACCGAAGTAAAGAGCCTATAAGAACGCCGCAGCGCTCTCACTCTCCCCACGCCACGCATCGCAATGACGCCTCTGCAACGGTGCCCAACAACCTAAACGTTGTTATCGACGGCCACGGCGCTACGGCACTCGTGGACACCGGAGAAGACTACTCAGTCTTGAGTAGGAGGCCTCTCGCCGCCTTCGAAAAGTCACGACGCCGGGGGATAGACCTCAAATACGAACCGCAAGAGGAACACCTCATTACACCAGCCGGGAGATGCACTTCTCGCGTCAAGATCAAAAGTGAGACGTGCCCTGTGAAGTTCGTCTTTCTGCAAGACTGTGAGAGGGACGTTATTCTCGGTATGGACTTCTTGTGCGAATACGGCGCCGTCATGGACCTGAAAGCGAACAGATTGACGCTACAGAAACCTGCCCTACCGCCGGATTAACCCAGAGCGACGTCACCCGCGGTCCGAGTTCTCGCCGATCATGTAAACCTACCGCCACGATCGTCTGTTTTTGTACCCGTCGGGACCGATGAAGCTTCCTGTGTCGAAGCTCTCCTTGAGGGTAGCGTCCAGTTGCTTCTAGGAAGAGGAATCGGCGTCGCAAGAGGGGTAACAAATCTTCAGGACGGGCGTACCATGGTCGTCGTTACAAACGTTCAAAAAGAGCCGCAACACCTTATGAAAGGTACCGCCGTGGGCCACATCAAAGAACTCCAGAACTCCGCCGAAATCGCCGCGATTACTGAAGAGTCTCCTCCACCTGAGCAATACAGTACGTCGCCAGCGCAACTCGACATCGACCCTAAGCATCTCGGCCCGAAACAACGGCAGCTGATTAACCTCCTCGACAAATACACCGACTGCTTTGCGACATCCTCGAAGGTACGCCAAGCCGCCTTTGCGAAGCACCGCATCGTTACCGAGGACGACGCGCGCCCTGTGCATCGATCGTCGTACAAAGTCTCCGTAAAAGAAAGGCAGGTCACCTAGGAGCAAGTTCAAGAGCATGCTGAACGACGACATAATCCAACCTTCGAGCAGTCCATTGCACTCTCCAGTCGTACTGGTTGAAAAGAAGGACGGAACACGTGGACTACCGGCAGTTGAACGCGGTGACAAAGAAAGACGTCTATCCACTCCCCCGCATCGACGGACACATTAGACCGGCTGTGCCACTGTCGATACTTCTCATCGATGGACCTGAAGGGCGGCTACTGGCAGATTTGAAGTCGACGAACGGGACCGAGAGCAGACAGCTTTCGTCACGCCGGATGGGCTCTACTAGTTCAAGGCAATGCCCTGCGGACTAGGCATGGTGCCAGAAACCTTCCAACGTGTCATGAACACCGTACTGGCAGGACTGAAGTGGCAGAGCTGCCTCAGTCTACCTCGACGACGTCGTAGTGTTTTCCGGCGAATTCGACGTGCACTTGCGACGACTCCGATATGTTCTCCAAGCTATACGGACCGCTGGGCTCACCCTCAAGTCGCCGAAATCTCGGTTCGTCTATGACGAACTGAAGTTCCTATGCCACGTGGTTAGTAACGAAGTACGTTCACCCAGACCCAGAGAAGACTCGCGCCGTCGCAGCATTTCCACCACCGACAGACAAGAGGGCCGTACGTGCGAAGATTCTTTGGACTATGCGCCCAATATCGGCGTTTCGTTAGGGATTTCGCCAGTTTTTTCGCAGCGCTCATAAACATCACGAAGGACACCGAGAAGGTCGAATGAGCCGAGAAGCAGCAGCAGGAATTCGACGAGCTGAAGCGATGACTCACTCCACATTTCTCCATTTCTTGTAGACTTCGATCAGGATACGAAAGTGAGATTCACACGGACGCAAGTAACGAAGGACTTGGAGCGGTACTGGTTCAAGTGCGAAAAGGCACCGAGCGAGTCATCGCCTACGCAAGTCGGACACTGTCCAAGTTGGAGAGAAATTACTCCACGACTGAAAAAGAATGTCTTGCGATCGTCTGTGCAATCACGAAGTTTCGCCCGTACTTGTACAGGAGCCTTCCACGTAGTCGCGGACCACCACTTGCTCTGCTGGTTTGCTAACCTCAAGGCCCCTTCAGGACGCCTAGCTCGATGGAGTCTGCGACTACAGGAGTTCAACATGACCGTGGTCTACAAGTCAGGCCGCAAGCACACCGACGCCAACTGCCTGTTCAGAGTCCCAGTCGAGGCACCTCCCGGCAGCAGCGACGGCGATGACGACGAGTGCTTCCTAGGCGCACTGAACACTGACAACATGGCACGACGTCAACGAGACGATCCTGAGCTGCGCGCCATAATAGAGCACCTGGAAGGGCGCGGGAACACCATGCCACGTGTTTTCTCACGAGCCCTGCTGACCTTCGATATTCGACAAGGTGTACTCTCTAAAGAGTACTTCGAAGACAACAACTCGCCGTGGATGCTGGTAATCCCGACCTACCTTCGAGAGGAGATCTTTCAAGCCTGCCACGACGACCCGACGTCCTGACAATTTGGTTACAGTCGGACACTGGCCCGTATTCGTGAAAAGTATTACTGGCCCAAGTTCCCCAAAACCGTCCACCTATACACTCGATCATGCCACGAGTGCCGGTGGCGCCAATAATCTCCGACGAGGCCGGCCGATCTCCTGCAGCCAATTCCTCCGCCAACTGCACACTTCCAGCAGATCAGAATGGATTTACTTGGCGCTCTTCTGCCATCGACTTCGGGAAACCACTGGATCATCGTCTCCACAGAATATCTCACGCGGTAAGCCGAAACTAAAGCCATCCCTTCAGGGACTGTCGTGGAAGTCGCCAAGCTTTTCACCGAGTCTATCGTACTGCGGCACGGCGCTCCCGAAGTCCTAATCTCGGACCGTGGACCATCGTTCATGGCCCAGCTGACGCAAGAAGTCATTCGTCTCAGCTACAACAGCCATGTTTGCAGCAGCGGCGTACCCCTCGCAGACCAACGGGCTGACTGAGCGACGCAACAAGACCATCGGCGACATGATCTCCATGTACGTCGACGTGGAGCACAAGACATGGGACGAGGTGTTGCCGCACGTCACAGTTGCCTACAAGACGGCCGTGCAAGAGACCACCGGGGTGACTCCCTTTCAACTGGTCCATGGTCGCAAAGTAACGACAATGCTGGGCGCGATGTTACTCCACGAACCGGCTGTCGACGGAAGCAACGACGCCCAGGTAGTTGCCCAACGGACAGAAGTCCGTCAGCTTGCCAGACTCCGAATTAAAGCCCAACAACATGTCGACACTGGCCGCTACATCTTTCGTCGTCGGGATGTCCACTTCCAGCCCGGAGACAGGGTATGGGTCTGGACACTGATTCGCCGCCGTGGACTCAGCGAGAAACTCCTGAAAACGGTATTTCGGACCCTACAAGGTACTTTATCGACTTATCATCACGCAGCACACCACGACCTGAAATCGTCCACGTCGTGCGCCTGAAGCCGTACTACGCTCGATAGGACTGTGGAGCTTATGTGTTCCAAATTACTTAGTTTGGCGTTTTTTTTTTATTTGCTTCGGTTTGTTTTGTTTTGCATCGAGGCGATGCACTTTTTAAAGTGACAAGTATTGCCGCGCGCGCAGTTGGCCAAGTAGCCAGCGCGGCCGTGGCCTAATTCTTCTTCCGGCAGCGTAGGCGATCGGTTGGTGAATCATGAGCTCCGTCGGAGCGGTGATAGCGGCCCAGCCGGGCCGCGGTGACAGGCATGACGCTTCTACTTCGGACTATCAGATTATACTGCCTCCCCTGCCAACTGGATCTGCGGTGTTGAACACCGTGTTTCTGCACGCCGACATCCGCGGGCGCCCATACCGCGTCGAGGACTTCCGCGACGCCCTGGGCCACCTGGAACTGCTCCCCGGGGTTCTCGCCTTGGGGGCGTTCCAGATGAATCACGTCTGGGCCGTGACTTTCAAGTCACCTGAGGGCAAACGGAAGACCCTTGCGGCGGGCGACCTCGTCGTCAAGGGCCGACGATGCATCGTTGTTGACCCGGGAAACCGCGACATCCGCATCAAGCTCCACTGGCTCCTGTATCACGTCCCCGACGACGAGGTGAAAGCCGCACTCGCCCCTTACGGCACGGTGACCGAAATGGGAACCGAGAAGTGGCGGGTGCAGGGAGTCATGGACTGCGGGTCAATGACGCGCACGGCCGTCATCCGGCTCAACCCTGGGTTCGAGTTGGACAAACTGCCGCATCAGCTGCGTATTGCCAGAGGGCAGGTGCTCGTCGTGGCGCCGGGCAGGGCACCACTCTGCCTGCGCTGTGAACGGACCGGCCATATCCGCCGAGACTGCCGGGTGCCGAAGTGCCAGTCCTGTCATCGCATTGGTCACGACGCTGCCCACTGCGTCAAGACCTACGCTGCGGCAACGGGCCCCGGAGCTGGTCAGGCCAACGCTGACCACCTCATGGACGAGGCGGATGCGGAGGAGACAATCAAGGGAGCTGGTCCTTCTACCGGGACGCCTGTGAGCGGAACCTCCCAGCAAGTTGACCCACCCGGGTTGGAGCACCCGCTCATGACGACTGTCGCCGCCACCGCAGCCAATCCTGACGTGGCGTCAGCCAGGAAGGACGAGGCGACGATGGGGAGGGATGAAGTGGCGACGAAAGAGGCGCCGACGAAAGCGACTGAGGGGCAGCAAGGCAATGAAGTCAACATGGTCGACGCCAGTGCACTCGCCTCAAAAAGGCCGCGTGAACAAGACTCAGACACCTCAAAGGTGGGCAACGACTCAAGCCAGTCGGAACCACCAGTGAAGACTGCGCCACCGAAAAAGAGGGGCCCACGATTTTCTCGGAGCTTCGTGACTGAACCCAGAGGCCCGGACAAGCCGGCCGGCTGATGCAGCCCCGAACCAGCCCCTGGTGAGAGTCTATCGACTATGTGAGTCCCTGTTTCGCGAGGACGTCTAACCTTACCAATAAATTGAAGGTCGCGACGCTGAATGTTCGCGGGTTTGCCTCGCGTCGCAAACGATACCATGTTAGAAGGCTTCTCATTGACAACGAGATTGACGTCCTCGCGATTCAGGAGACAAAAGTTCAAAGTGACGAAGAGACTGCGCGTCTCCTGGCTCCTTTCTTACATTATTTTGAAGTTTGCGTAACGCGCGCAAATAGATTGTCTGGGGGGTGCATGTTGTTTTTAAAAAAAAAATCGTTGAACGCACAAGTTGAATCTGTCATTGCCGACAGTGAAGGGCGGTTTGTTATATGTGATTGCAATATTACCAATGTTGGGTACCGGATAATTAATATATACGCACCGAATGACTAGAATGCAAGAAAAGTGTTTTTCGAGGGCATCTATACTTATTTAGATTGTCACAGAAAAAGTTATTTGTTGGGTGACTTTAATTGTGTATGCGACGCACGGGACCGATCCACTCAACATCTCCAACGCAATAGTAGCACAAAAGTTTTAGATGAGATGATAACGGAGTTTATGCTTCAGGATGTTGCCAATTTTCAAAGGCGTACCGAAAGTGTATGGTATACGCATTTTCAGTCCTCAAGCCATGCTCGCCTTGATCGCGTGTATGTGCCTGTTGAAGGTTTAACTGGCTTTGACGACTACAATGTGTCACCAGTCTTTTTTTCCGATCATGCCTTTGTCTCCTTTGTTGTCGGCGAGAAACGTAAAAAACACAGCTTTCGATGGGAACTCAGGAAGTTTAATAACAACCTACTCCAGGATGAGGTATTTAATGAGAACATCGACTTATTGTTTCGCGAAATGACTGACGAGAATAGCACCGCGAGTGTAAGATGGGAACGGTTTAAAAGTGAATTTAAATTAAGTGCCTTGGACCGCTCCAGCACCCTTGCATACTAGAAAAAGGCCGAGGAAAAACTGCTTCTCAACGACCTTCAAAGGTTATGTAAACTTGAATGCGAAAATCCAGGAGGGTACGCGGATCAGCTTAAGACAGTTAAAAATAAAATCGCCGACCTAGAAGCAGAAAAGTATAAAGGAGCCCTTGTTCGGGCCCACGCTGAAAAATACATTTTGGGCGAGCAGCCAACGAAACGGGCATTAAGCGCAGAGGCACAATACGTAAAGAAGAACAACATTTTTGAAATAGAACTCGATGGCGTGCTGAGTAGGCGTCCCGAAGCCATAGAAAAAGCATTCACGGGTTACTACAGTAATCTCTTCCGGCGGCTGGATCACGGCAGTGACTCACGACTTGAAGAGTATCTCGCGGTAATGCCACGCCTCAGTGACGAGATAAAGGAATGGCTTGAAGAGCCTATAAGTGTGGCCGAAGTCGAGCGAGCGATTGATGAACTGGCGACAAAAAAATCTCCGGGAGCCGATGGGCTGACTGCCGGTTTTTACACGAAATATAAACACCTCGTAGCTGGTCATCTTCACGCTGTGTTAATTGAGGCGTACGAAACCAAAACGCTGCCGCCTTCCTTTCTAAACACGCACACTGTACTGATCCCCAAAGACGACGACGAGCAAAAGTTAAGAAACATCCGGAACTATCGGCCGATAGCATTAGCCAACGTTGACTACAAAATACTAATGAAAGTTTTAGCTCGGCGATTACAAACTGTTATTGGTAAAATAGTAGGAGAGTACCAAACCTGTGGTATTAAGGGACGGTCCATTTTGTCAAATATTCACACTGCAAGAAGTATATTAGAATTGTGTGATGAGGAACTAGACCAGGTAGCCATGCTCCAGATAGATCTGGAAAAGGCGTTTGATCGTGTGCAACATCATGTACTTTATAAAATACTAGAACACGTTGGAGTTGGTAAAATTATTCTTAGTTTTGTTCAAATGGTATACACTGGATGCACTACACAGCTCGTTGTTAACGGCAATCTCACACCGCGCATTAGAGTCGAGTCATCAGTCAAACAAGGATGTCCGTTGTCGCCGTTACTGTTTAGCATTTATTTAGAGCCCTTTTGCAGAAGCGTAATAAATAACAGTCTTGTTAAAGGTTTTTCACTCCAAAATATAGAAATCAAACTGCTCGCTTACGCGGATGATGTTGCTCTATTCTGCAAGAATAAGAGAAGTATTGTCGAGGCAGCACGCGAGGTGAAGGACTATTGCGAAGTGACTGGTGCGGCTGTCAATTGGCAGAAGTGTTGTGGCCTTTGGCATGGACCATGGGCTACCAAACCGAATGTTTTTCAAGGTATAAATTTTACGTCAACGCCGACCAGGTATCTGGGTGTTTCACTGCAGCATTACAAAAACTCCAATGCCTACTGGACTTCGGTAGTTGAAGAAAAACGCGAGAAGGCTAGTAAATGGAGAGGTTGGGATATGTCCATTTTCACGCGCGCGACTGTGTGTAATATTTTTTTACTTGCAAACTTTTGGTATGTTCTTCAGGTTTTGGCGTGCTCTAGATTAAACGTACAGAAGTTGCACCGCGTTTTCGCTGTGTTTATCTGGCAGTCTGAATGTGAGAGTGTGCGTCGCGATAATTTGTTCTTTCGCGCTAGTAAGGGGGGGCTGTCATTGTCTCACGTGTTTGTAAAGAAAGTTGTTTCGCGTTTTATGTTTCATAGAGAGCAGACCAACCCCTTTCTTCGTGCTGTGATTCAGAACAGACTGCCAGAGCACCTACCTATGTATGTTGTTTCTTCGAATTGTCGCGAGCAACGCAGGCTTGGTAGTTTCCTTGGTGAGGTCATTGATGCGTACCGTTTTCTAACCGCACGTTTTTCCCAGGAGTATTTGGCCAGTGTGACGCGAAAGCGTTTAACGCGTGATATTATTGAGAGTGTCTTTCTTACGCCTGTGTGCCGCGCTTTGTTTCATGCAGGTTCAGGGCAAGATGTTTTGTCCAGAGTCAAAAACATGTCAATCGCACCGTGTATAAAAACATTTTTCTTTAAGTTACACACAAACTGCCTGCCTGTGAAAAAGTGGCTTGACCAAAGAAATATTTTTGTTCCTTGGGGTATTGACTGTTTTCTGTGTAAAAAGCCGGAATCCATTGAACATGTATTCCTAGACTGCTGGGACGCTTTACTGTTCTGGGACGTCCTCCAGCGGACTATCAAAAAAGATTTACCGTTAACACCACATGGTATTAGGTTCCTTCCTGTAGAGAAAACTAACGAAATTCCTGCGGATCTTGTCATGCTCCTGGGTCTGCATGCAATATGGCGATGCAGAATGGCGGTTAGGCATGCCGATGTGGGCGTGCGCCCAGTAAGATTGTATTTTATAGAATCTGTCTGCAAACTAAAATCTGTCTATTCCTCTTTAGAGTGCCCGCCTGACTGGATGCCAACTTTGGATGTACTGGAGAACTTAAAAGAATTTTTGTCCATGCACGGGTACTATCCCCCGTGTATAGGATTTTAACATTGTGTGTGAATTTTTGTTTTGTGTCAAAGCAGGCAATAAAAAAAAAAAAAAGCGGCCGTGGCCTAACGGTTATCGTGCCTTCCTCCCACGTGAAGAGCCAGGGTTTGGTTCCTGGGAGCGACGCGTCTTTTATTTATTATTGCAATATCGTGTCCTGGTAAATTCGAGAATCCTGTTGCGTATTCGAGGTTCAAATGTTCTAGGTGCCGAATGTTCTACGCCGAATGTTCCAGAAGCCCACGCGTGTACATAAGGGGCTCCGCGAACCGAGCCGGGGTCAGTCTCGCCCCAGCGTTCGATGCTGCTGTTACGCCGACTTCAACGACCGCGACATTCTGTTTTTATCTCCTGTTTCCTTTTTGTTTTGGACACAAGTTTGCCTCATTAAACGTTTAGTTTCGTCAGTTATTCTTCGCCTCATCTTTTGTCAATCGTGACATTACTCCCACTTGCGAAGCTAGCCATGTAGGCAGCGCGCTTGGCCCCTACGCAAATGGCCGGCGTTCGAATCCCGCCATTGCTTGTGTTTTTTCTTTATTTATGTAAGCAGGAAGTTCTAGATCGTTGGAGAGCCGTGGAGCTTGTTCGTGCTCAGAATGTATACCTCCAGAACGAACGAAGCAGAATGTTATACGCTCCCAGGGAAGGCTGAAAGGAAGCCGCGCTGCGCCGTAAGGAGTCAGTCTCGCCCAAGCGCTCGACTCTGCGTTCACGCAGACATTTGACGCCCACGACGCTGTTCTGTCACCTTCCGTTATGACACATGTTCGCCACAATAAAAGTTTAGTTTCTTATGTTATTTACAGCCTTATTAATTGCCATTCGTGACAATATATCCACTTTCAAGAAATGTATGTTCAAGTAAAAATATTGGTGCAGGCGATACTTCTTTTAGCTTGTAGCAAAAGAAATGTTTGGCTCACTTCACCATAGCTCGCTCTTTAACGTTATTTTAACAGCGTTCAGGTATAAAGGGTTTAGGTGCGAGAGCACCTTATTTTACCATTTAAAGGTGTGTTCGAGTTCAAAATAAGGGTGCTGAAATGAAACTCATGGGTTTATATGTCTTTGAAGCAGCGTAAAATTACACGCCGTGTCGCTTTGAAAAGTTTTTTTATATACGCGAGTTCTCGTGCAAACGAATCGTTTCATTTTGCTAGCCTCACGCGCCCGTGACTTCACCTGCGCTGTAGCATTCTCTCAGGTAAATATTTCGTAATTGTTGGTTGGAGGGGATGAAACCGACCGGAAAGTCTTTCAGTTGCCCTTTAAGCGCAGCGTAGTCGGTATGCTGGAAGCAGCGCTTAGCTACAATAAATGGACAGATTGAGCATTCTGTCTTACTCTGTAGAGGTGTTGTTCAATGGTAAATGGAAACTCGCACCGTTATCATTTTTGGATGGTTTTTGACGGTTCAAGTTTATGTAAAGCCCAAGTTCCAAGGAATTACCTGGTCTTCGCTTTGTGGCGTTGCGGACAGCTTAGTCGCCCTTTTTTGTTTGACGACAAACTCAGTGGTGCCATCTATTGGGCAGCCCCAGCACACTCCTGTTCACGTATGCTTCCTAATTTTTACTCTCCATTCTTTTATGACGAGACTGTATTAAGACGGACAGTGGTATAAGTTGAAATTTTCGCAATATAGCGTAAATATTCCATTTTGCAAATACTACGAAACCCGCCGTCTAGTTCAGTGCCGGATGTGGTTGGGGGCTGCTTGCACACTGGCGCCACCACGTTTCAACTAACGCGAGAAAGAGCGAATAGACGGTACAGTGGAAATAGTGATCACTGATCTCTATTTTAGTAGGCTGGATAGCGGATCGGGAGCCCGTCGGTGTCGCCACCGGCGGCCATTGCTTGACACCAGGCAATACACGCAAGTCTATGGGAGAAACGCACAAAAGTAAGAATATTGAAGCATGTACGCTGTGCTCGGAGGCGAGTATTTTATGGTGTGCTGCGATCCTTATGTCGGGTGTTTGGAGATCGAATCGGTATTTGTCAAACGTCCGGTCGCCGAATAAAAAAATCAAACGTACCGGAGCACCTACGGCTGAGCTGGCAAGCTTGCTCTCGTAGTGGAGTAAACAAAGGAATTTGCCGTCAATAAGACCGTCCTTAGGGAAGCCCAGAAGTTGATGAATGACAAAGAAGTTCCATCTCGACAGCGGCTTTCCGGGAGTGAGCGAATTCCGCGTAGCAAAGCCTTCGAGCTTGTCGTCTGCTAAACCGGCTAAACCCAACTCAACGAAACCGCCAGCGACTCCGCGGTAACTCTAAGTAACTCTCGCCTCATTAAGGTGCACTACAGCGGAGTCACTCTCGACCACAAAATATTTATTTATAAGAACTGCGAGGGCTGTCAGTTTTAATGTTTGTACGCAAGCTATTTGACGGGCTTATCGAAAAGCATCCAAAAAGTTTCAGTGCGGACAACAGCTTAGAAACAGGCGAAAACGGCACTTTTTCTCGTTCTTCCCATAGAGTCGCATGCATTGGCTGGTGTCAATCAATGGCCGCCGGTGGCGACACTCGGCCCCAGCTGCCGAGGCCGCGGTCCGCGATCCAGCCTACTACAATAGAGATCAGTGATAGTGATACATGAGGCATGAAAAGTGGGACTAGAGCCACTAAATGAGCTACGTTTAGAGTATGGGGATTCCGTTCCCCGATCTGCTAGTGGGCAGGCACCGCCATATTGGTGCTTAGTGCAGAAAAGACGCAACTGTCAATCTTCGTAATTAAAAAAAATGCAACTTTCTCAGATTTAGATATGGTGTTAGAAAGCTCAGGTATTGTTTTGCTCTGCCACGAACTGCTTCAATGTTTCTGGAGCTCGCAAAAGTGTTTCCTGCGATTTCAGATAAAGCTTCAGATCACTGGCAGGCTCCGTGATTTTAAGCACCAAGATGACTGAAGTGTGATTACTCTGAAGCGTAGCTTATTTAGTGTCTCTGGTTGGGACCGGTCTTGGTCGCTGAAAAAAGCAAGCGATCTCCACACCTTCCTTTCTTGCCCACCTTAATATACCTGAACTAAGAAAGCGCATTCGCTGAAGTTAGGTGTGTTGGGGGCTAAAACAAAACAAAAGAAATTAGCCGTTAGTTGTTTAGACAGCAAGAGTTCAGTCTGTCAGAGTATGGGGACATTGTTACCCACTGTAGATAATAAATTGTGTCAGTGTATAGCACGACTGCTAACCTGGAGTAGACTTGCACTGGGAACTAAAAAAAAAAGTAAGGAATTACATTTACAATTACAGATAACAAATTACAGTCCGAAATACCCTCCCATAAAAGTAAGTGATCGTTACCGCAGAAAGTAATTCGTTACTTTTGCGCCGTTACTTTCTACGTTACTGCATTAGGGACACAAAACACAGGAGTGTTACGGAAGAGTTTATTGTTGCCACCAGACAAACTTTTTGTGACCTCGACCAAGAGGGCTGTCGTAAGTCTCGTCGGGCGTCTTGCCTCGTATCTAAGGGAATATATTCGCCGCCGCGATGAACACCGTTTCATTTGAGACACTCAGGAATGCCAGACGCATTGCATTGCGTGCTTAGTAAGAAAAATCATACAGGGCAAGAGATCCTTTTGTTCAAGTTTGAAGGTGGATGGATGTTGTCTTATGGCGTCGACCTGTAAAGGTTGTCAACGTTCTTTCATTGTGTGATGGAGACTGTGGCGCTTGAACTGTATAGACTTCATCCTTCTTTCTTTTCCTTTTTTGTGGGTTGGTGAAGGTGACCTTGAGATTGAAACTATATAAGGAGGTGGACTAAATAAACAAGTTAGCTGAGTTTGAGACGTCGTCCTGTCTATTTTTCGGTCCCTTCTACGTTTTGATGTTTCTTCTCTACCCCAGTCTCAGGTTAAATTAACATGGTTCATACAGCGCTTTGCCCCGGTAAAAGCGGAAGGCTTCGTTTCAACAACCGGAGTTTGATAGTGTTAGAATCGCAAAGCTATAAAAGTTTTAATACAAATTGATACCTGATGATAATGCAATTAAATGCGAGGAAGCGAGCGAGTTGGACAAGAATGACGAAAATAATCTCTGGAGAAGGAGAACGAGGGAGATAAAGGATAAACACAAACATCCAACCAGAGCTAGGTGACCTGGTGCGCGACCGAAAAAATCCGACTGGTCCTGGTATCGAACCAGGGACCTCTCCATTCCCAGTGCAGCGCTCTACCAACTGCGCTAACGAGGAGTTAGACGTCAGTAGAGCAAACGGGTTTTATCAGCTTCTACCAAAAATATTTTTTCATTTATTTATTTAAATGCTACGAGTCTTGGCGATAAGCACTTTGTGGGTTGTATGTATATGAACTATTTATTTGATAACTTGGCATTTCGTAAAACTTGGTTTTTATGCAGAAATTCTTTTGTGAAGTTCTCGGGATATAAACGTGAGAGAGTATACCGAGCATACAAAAAGGGTGGGAAAGTCGGTATTTCTTTTGTTTATTTAGTTTATGAAGCTTTGTTTGAATACTCAATAATAAAGTTTGACTGTAAAGCCTTTGGCGTCAATTACTATTCCTTTAATCGTTCCTTAAATGTTTTTCTTGATATGTCTAAGTCTCTTGAAGATGAGAAATTTGCTCGAGGTGAGTATTGTTGTTAGTTTCTTCTTCATGTCGTCTTTTAACCCACTATGGCAGAACAAATCTACTTTTCTACATTTGAACTAAATGACCGCATGGGAAATGAACACCCAAGTTCTTTTAAATGTACACACTTAAACACTCGGTCTGCCCTAAATAAAACTACAGAGTTTGGTATTTTTTTATATGAATTTTGTGTTTTGTTTGATGTTATCATGTTCTCAAAAACATGGTATTCTGATGAAAACGATGTTTTTAAACTACCAATGTATAAAACTACTTTTTAAACAGATCAACTGGGCGCGGAGGGGGTGTGTTGTTAATGTTAAGAAATAATATGCAAGGTGAATTGTTACCTGAATACTCATGTGTTACTAAAGACTATGAAGTGCCGTCCCTTGTTGTGGATAACAGTATTGTCTCGGTATTTTATAGACCGCGAAATGGAAATCTAGATTCCTTTTTTCCTTTTCCAGAAGGTTATTTTAGATTTGCTACGGAAAATCAATATAATATTATTTTGGGGGGAGCTTTTAACTTGAACATGACTCTAGATACCCCAAGCAAAAGGCAGATGGATTTGTAAATTAATATTAGTGGTTGTACAAATGTCATAAAATCACCCACAAGAATTACGGTTGACTCTTCAACACTCCTCGATCTGTTTATTACAAATTTTGACTTAACCTGCATAAAATCAGGGATATTAAGTACATATATAAGTGACCATCTGGGCGAGTTCATGTGCATAAAGAAAAGAAATAGTTAAAACTACAAAGAAGCGGTTTGGTGCACCTTTTCAAAATATTACAGCGAATCACCTTTCTGAATTTAGAAATAAACTTTTGGAGATGGACTGGAGCCAGGTCTATGAGGAAGCAAACGCAAACGAAACATATAACGCGTTCTTGAACAAATTTAAGGAACTATACAAAACGTGCTCTTTATATAAATCTATTAAACTGTCGAAAATAAATCGTAAACCATGAATAACCCCAGAACTTTTGCTTAAAATTAAGAGGAAAAATGTTTTGTACAAGATATTCTAAACACTAAGGACCCTGAACATCTTAAAGCATTTAAATCATACCGTAATATACTTACAAGGGAATTAAGCAATGCTAGAGCAAAGTACTTTAGTAACTACTTTGTGTCCACAGCAATGCGAACAGACGTCACGTGGAAAAAGTTTAACAATGTCCTGAATCGTTCGCACGAAATAAAGCAAATTGAGAAAATTCGCCTGTATAATGTAGAACTTACAGGAGCATTACTAGCAAATGCTTTTAATGACCACTTTGTAAATTTGGCAAAAGGTAATCCAGGCGAAAACGCTTGAGCCAGTTTTGAATATGAATGTGATATACACATTTTTGTCTTTTTAAAATAGTACAAGCTGTGACGTTGATGATATGCAGATACGTCCGATAAAACATGTAATAGATATCATATCACCCTGTCTGACATTCATTTTTTATCTCTGTTTGGAGCTCGGTGTGTTCCCCAAAAAACATGCAGATAGCTAAGGCCAGCGTATTGTATGAAAAAGGTGCAAGAACGGCATGGCAAACTACAGGCCTATTTCTATCTTACCGGTGTTTTCGAAAGGCTTTGAAAAAAATATTGCTTTCACGCATGGTGAAGTTTTCGGATAAGCACAGTATAATCAATACTTCGCAGTTTGGTTTCCGTAAAGGCCGGTCTACCGAGCTTGCTCTTTTAGATCCAAAAGAATATATTTTGGAAAACTGAGCAGAACAAAATGACCCTTAGAATATTTATTGATTTTAGTAAAGCGTTCGATCATCTAAATCATAATCTGTTAATAAAAAAACTAGAAACATATGGTTTTCGTAGAAAGGTATCAACATTAATTGCGTCATATCTTTCAAATCGTAAGCAATACGTCTATATAAATGGCTATTCTTCGAATATAAAACCAATTGAATCTGGAGTTCCCCAAGGAAGTATTCTAGGTCCTTTTTTGATTAATTTATATGTCAATGATATTGTGAACTTAAATAAAAATATCAAATATGTAATTTACGCGGACGATACTAGTTTACTATGTGCAGGTAATAACTGTAATGAACTAATAAATAGCGCAAATGAAACTCTTAAAGACCTTGTTAAGTGGTGTAGCTGTAATGCTCTAAAAATCAATGAAAATAAAACAAAAGCGGTTTTATTTCACCCAAAAAACAAGAATGTTACTTTTACTTGTGATATCGTTTTAAATTCGACTAAAATTGAAGTCCTCACTAGCTTTAAGACTCTTGATGTTTTATTCACGGATAAGATGCGATGGGACGATCATATTAATTATATTTTGCTTAAACTATCGCGTGCTGTTGGCTTGATGTATCGACACCGCCATCTTTTGCCAAGAAGTGTCAAACTTTTAATTTATAACTCTTTCTTTCTCTCTCATATAAACTACTGCCACCTAGTTTGGGGTAATAGTACAAGTACAAAATTAAATAAAGTATTCTGTTGCAGAAAAAAATGCTAAGAAACATTTCCAATGTCCCATACGACCACCCTAGTGAACCCTTATTTAAAAATTTAATATTGATTAATGTTAGTAGTATATATAAATATCGTTTGTGTGTTTGTTATAAATCTGAAGTACAAAAAAATTCATCTTAACCTGATTGACCTGACTTCTCTAGCTCCAAAAGTGCCAACTTACCCCACTCGATGTTTGCAAAATTGGAAGTTACCCAATATTAGAACGACCTACGCCGAGCAAATGTTATCTTATACGCTTCCAAACCTACTTAATTCTCTTAGCCTCAAAAATAGTGATCCTATTAAGTCACCGAGAAAAGATATTCGAGAATTCTTTTCCAGTGTGTTTTTTTAGTAGTACTTTAAAGAGCCTTGAGATGTATAATACTTCGTGTTTTTTGTGTATATAACTAAATGTATATATGCATGACATTTTCTGTGTATGTATGCTCTCGATGTGTCTATGGTATGTATCATGCATTACATAAATCCATAGTTACATAGAACTCTCAATGTATGCATCCTGTTACTAAGAAAAACGTTAATATTGCCGCCTGATTAATTTTTGAATGTCATTGCGTCTTGTTTATTTTTTCTTGTGCCATTGCTGTTTGTGTGAGAGGGGGGCCGGGGACTCGTCAAGCTGCATGATGCAGTTTTTTTCCTCGGTCTCCATCCATCATTTGTTTGATGGAAAAATAAACATTATTATTATTAATAACACCAAGGGTAAACGGCCCGCATTCTAAGGTTAGGGTGATAATGCAATAATGCAAAGGTGGAAGGGAACTGGACAAAAATGACAAATATAATGCATGTAGAAAGGAAAGAAGGGGAACAAAGGACAAACACACACCATCAACTAGAGCTAGGTAACTGGTGCGTGACCAAAAAAATTCCGTCTGGTCCTGGTATCGGACAAGGGACCTCTCCATTTCCAGTGAAGACTCTAGCAACTGAGGTAACCAGGAGTTAGGCGTCAATAGAGCAAACGGGTTTTATCAGCTGCAACCAGTCTAACACCAACAAAGGTGAAAGGTTTTTATTTTTAAGGTTAGGATGATAATGCAATTAATGTAACGTGCAAGCGAGCTGGACAAGAATGACGAGAATAATCTCTGGAGAAGGGGTACAAGGGACAAGCACAAATCTCCAAACACAGCTAGGTGACCTCGAACCTCGAATAAAATCAATGTATGTGACTATAACATACAAATGCATTTTAGCCTGCGAATATCGCCAAACGGTGGTACAGGAAGCAAGGCACGTAATTACACGCAACAAATAAATGTAGAGATGATGTTTTTATATCGATCTTCCTTTAGCTCTGAACACAAGTCGTGCGTTGGTTGAGACGTCGGTTAATAAGAGGTAGGAGCTTTTTAGATATATACCCAGCAAAACCTTCGAGGGATCCCTCAGAAAATAAAAATATAATGCCAATGGACCTTTTCCGAGAAGCGTTCTGCGCACGCGCGAGCACTCGATGCCAAGCGGCGGAAGTCGGTACTAGAAATCGAGGAAATTCGGAAGGAGGCTGTGGATCAGCGAGTAGAACACGTAATTGCAACATATATATAATTGTGTTACACAAAAAAAGAAAGTGGACGGAAAGAAAAACATGACGTTTGGGTGGACGCCAGAGATCCCCCTCTTTAGAGTCGCGTTGGGCACGCGCCGCTGCTCGGAGAGCGAAGAAACTGGTAGCGTAGCTCCCATTATCGATTGGTAGCGCAGGTAGGTCACTTCCTCGATTTTTAGTTCGTGCAGCCACCGCCTGGTGCCGTCGGTATGTGAAAAAGGTCCATTAAAACAGAAATGTAGACGCACGTGTGCCGTGCCTATCGTTCCTTGATGCCGTCCAAAACGCATGTTGCACGGCCCGGCCGTACCACAGCTCAGTGTTCAGCTAACTGTCGGTGAGATCAAAAGCAGCTTCTCCCCACAGCGACAGCAGTAATTCTAATTTTGCGAAATACGAGTTTAAAGAGTCTTACTTCTTAGTTCCACACCGCGAAGGTGTGAGCAAGTGCCTTCATTGTGAAGCCGATCATCTAGGAGCTAGGGAACGTGATTCTCACACCGCGGTACCAGCATCGCTGAAAGGTTCCACATATTAACGACAAGGTGTCCTGATATTGTGAAACAAACACCTGACGTGCGAAAGGAGTGACAGGGGTGTAGGCAACCTGAATTTTTCTAGAAGATTAGGTTAAAGCTGCACAACATCAAATAAGCATTCGTATCTCCCAAAGATGGCAAGTGTTCTAATATGTTTTGAGCAGCATGCCAGTTAATGTCACATCCTTTTCAGTCGATTTCTGTGTTCAAGTTTTTCAGTGTAAAACAGAGTGTCCCCTTTTGTTGTGACTATATGCAAACTTTCGTAGTCACTATAACCGAAGAGGGCATTGTTAATTTTCTCGAGCTGTTGGCAGGCGCGCAGTTGACGATCATTTTGTGTCCTCTCCGCGTTTTCGAAAAGCAAACGAGGAGGGAAGGGACGAAAAGAAAAGGCGCGCACAGATCGGTTACACCAGCTCACCTGCACTTCGACACTTATTTTCCTTGGAAGGAAACTATTTAACTTCGAGAGTTTGCCTTACATTAGGTCTGTTCGATTCGCCTGAACTGGCTGAACTAGTTCAGCAGTGCAGGAACTGGTGCATTCGATTCAACCGGAAGTTGTACGGCCGCTGCACTGGCGCGTTCGATTCATCCCAGTTCTGAACGAGTTCAGACCCAGTTCCTCAAAATCTTGCACCGGCTCCGGAGTCAGTTCAGCGTCCGTGCAGAAGCAGACGACAAGAGCAGACGGCGATAGCAGACGACACTCCTCGTCCGTCTCTGCTCGCGGTGCCATTTTTCGCAGCTCTTGCTCAAATGTCTGCGATGTGTAACAATAACGCCGATACGGAGGTTGCGCTTCCTCTCATTTATGATAATAACGTACCCGCGGTGGACGTGAAATCGAGATTATAACCGAGGGTAGGAATTTCATTGATTATGATATTCTGAAAGGGGTTTAGGCACCTGCTCGTGTAGGTTTGGCTCCATGTGGTAAGTGTTGAAATATTGGCTCACGTAAATTGTTTCTTTTTGACGCTATGTGGGGATACAAAAGTGTTGATATTCTTCCTTACAGACACGGAAAAGGTATTGCACTCTTGATAGTCCCCGCCTTCAGTTGTTCTTGGATGCATACTGACGACTCCGATACATTGCAGAGGTCTGGGATTTAGTAGATTGGCCCTCGCATGCCTCGGCCGTAGCTGCACGCTTTGTCCGCTGGTATCTGTGGACGCCCACTAACGGGCCTGAGAAAAACGCCGAGAATCGGCATTGGCTTGGTAGTTCCACGCAGGTCTTTCTTGAGAATCAGAATAAACGCTTCAGTTTGACGCCAAAGTTACGGTCGATAACTGTCTTGGCCAAAACGCTATCGTCAGGCCTTCGTCTTCGAGGTGACCGCTACCGACCGCGCGCTGCCGCCAGTGACTCCCGACGCAAAATCATCCTGATGCCGCGAACCTATCGTCGAAATGCGAAACTCGAGAGACTTGGAGTGAATCTACTATTGCTAAATTAATGTGAAGGACACGAACGCTTACGGAAACTACAGGAACCGAACGGCCGTTAAAAATGCAGACAGAAACACATTTTGTGCAAGAAACGTTTTTAGTACACTCGAATAAAAAATATTCACAGAAAAGATTCCGTTATTATACTTTAAAAATAAGGAAACACGAATGGTCTCATCAAACCGCGACTAATTAAATGTAGCATACAACGTGGCGTGGACAAACAAAAGCCAACAGATGCAGACGACACCCTGCGCTTCCGCTCGGAAAGCCGATCACAGCGCCAGTCCTAGCGCGGCGGCTGCACTGGTTCTGCGCCGCCGCTGCACGACTCCTGCACTCCTCTGAACTCGGACAGAACTAGTTCAGAACTTTCTGGCCGAATCGAACAGACCTATTGTTCGCACCGAGAGTCCGGTTTATTCTATCAGTGTGCTTCCCCCTTCGCCATGGTTACAAGCTACAACATGCAAAAACCAAGAAAAAAAAATCGAGTCGTAGTTTTAGGTGACGTGAAAAAAAGATTTTCAGCATCGGAAGAACGCCAGTTGACAGTGCGATTCCGGTGGGGTAATTCCCTTGGTCGTACGTGTTCTATACGCCTCGCAAGTGGGCTCATTTTCGTCTTCTGCGCATGAGAAAGGAAGTAGCGGTGACGTCAGAACGCCGAGCCCTGATTGGCTGATCGCGACCCCCTATCTGAGCGTCGTCTGCTCCTTTGCAACGCCGTCTGCTCGCAACGTCGTCTGCGTCTGTCTTACCTTTCCTGCGACTTTCGGAAGTGCAGGCCTTTACGAGCGAGCTCGACTTCGCCTTTCAGAGAGGGCAGACGAAATAAATCAAGCGGTACGTTGTTTTTAACAACTAGCAGACGCGCATCAAGGAGAGAAGTCAAAGGACTCACTGGCGAGGTTTTCCCGAGGCGCCGAGGTTTGTTTGCTAAGAACCGAGAGTGAGGGTGGTTAGTGTCCGCAAGTTCCCTCCCAAATACTTTTTCCCTCCTTTCGTGTGCGGCGAAACTCCTCACTCTTTAACGGCGTCGGCGGGTCGGCGCAGTTAGCATCGTCTGCTTTACGTCTGCTAGTCAAAGCGATGGCTGCTTTACCTTTCCTGCGTCTGTCGGAGATTCACCGCTTTTTCACCGGCGAGAGTCACCGCTCGGAAAACAAGGAGATGACAAGACGAAGAAATCGAAGGGTTCCCAAGGGTCGCGCGGGCATATTCCATTCAGCACGCCAGCCGGTCGTGGGCAGACGGTCTTGGCGAAGGACCGTCGGAGCACAGCTGTGCCTGCTAGGCCTATCTGCCGAGCTCGCTTACTCGGGGTCGGTGGAATCGTGGCCGTTGGAGCATTTCCCGGGTGTTTGTGGATCCAGCGTTCTTGTTCATCGTGGTTTATTTCAAGTACTTTTTCACTTTTTTTCTTGCTGCTTGTAGTCGGGACGCGCTTGAAGAGTTCGTACAAAAATAAACGTCCGTTGATCGTCGCGACCAAGTAACTGAGCGACGCTGTCGGCCATGCTGAGTTGATCGTCGTAGGATTCCGTCGTAACCTGCGCAAAACTTACGATAATTTTGTTTCGTGAATACGAATTTGTTCTCACGTTTTGCCTCACGCACTCTTTTGGCGTAAGATGGTTTTGTGAATATGGCCTCTGCACTTCCGAAAGTCGCAGGAAAGGTAAGACAGACGCTGACGACGTTGCGAGCAGACGACGTTGGAAAGGAGCAGACGACGCTCAGATAGGGGGGTCGCGATCAGCCAATCAGGGCTCGGCGTTCTGACGTCACCGCTACCTCCTGCGCAAGAAGCAGACGAACTTGCCCTCCGCATAATCCAGCGTCTTAATCCGTGAATGAAAACGAAAATGTACCAAATTATTCCCTTACGTAAATAAGGAAGCAAAATACTTCACCATTACTTTGTAAAACAAGTCATTATTCCCTTACAAAATTACTGACATATGTAACGAATTACAAGTGATTTCGTTAATTGTAAAGGATTACGTACAGAGCGCGACACTGTTAGCGCGAACAAGCGATCGCCGGTTTTTCCAGTTTTACTCTTTAAAACCAAGGGATGTCATCCAAGTTATTATTGCAACGTAAAGAGCTCATTTAG
Organism: Ixodes persulcatus; assembly: GCA_013358835.2. Taxonomy (NCBI): domain Eukaryota; kingdom Metazoa; phylum Arthropoda; class Arachnida; order Ixodida; family Ixodidae; genus Ixodes; species Ixodes persulcatus. Next base: position 44,128 of record JABSTQ010007512.1, read on the forward strand.
TTCTATAATGCAAGCGAAAACATTTCGTGCTCGCTAATACTATATAGAAGTAAAATGCGAAAATGCGCCGATGTCGTGTTCGCGCTAACAGTGTCGCGATGTGTACAAGTCTGGCCTGTTTAGCAGGCATCACGCATTGGTGATACATGACCGCACGCCGGAACGTTGCTCATACAGATCGGACAGGCGGGGTCGGTATCAAATCCAGTATCGCTGGGTTCTGCACCGCGGGCAGTTTGTGGTTAGGCAAATACACTATTGAAATTTTTCGGACTATAGTCCGCACCCGGTGTATAGTCCGCAGAAGAAAATTTAAGGTCAAAAATAAAAGTTTTCGCTTAGATAGTCTGCTCCCGGGGCGTAGTGCGCACCCGGAGCTTAGTTGAAAGGAAAATCTTCTCATACGCGGCGCACCTTGACAAATGTCTCATTTTCTAGCTAACAAAGAAGCTTGTATTATACATAAATTATCAATAATATACTCTTTCATTCACAAAATCCGTGTTATCTTTTCGTAATCAACCACTGATCTCTATGTCTATTTGCTGGATCGCGTTTGACCAGCTCCGCCTATGGACGGCAATGCGGCCACGGTCGGCCATCTTTTTGGTAGAGTTATATCATCTCTAGCCATCATAGTAAAATGGCGGACAGCGCAATGGCGGCAGGCTGCCATAAAATAGCCGTAGATCTAGTACACTGTACCGTGGGTGATATTTCGTGCTTGATTGAAGTTGTTCGACCAAGCAGATTCTTGAAACCCGGCGTGAACGGTAGCCTCATCTTTGAGGACCCGGCGAGAGTTCTACGAGAGCGCAGCACCGGGGGAAAGCAGCGCAGCTCGCATCGAAAGCAGGCTACGTACCGGTGTCTGCTTTCGATGCTTCTTGCGATGCGACTTTCGATGCGTGCTGTGCTGCTTTTCCCCGGTGCTACGCTTTCGTAGAACTTTGGTCGGGTCCTCAAAGATTGGGCTACCGTTCACACAGGGTTTCAAAAATATGTTTCGTCAAACAATTTTAATCAATCACGAAATATCACGCACGCTATTTTGATAGCATCCTGCCACCACAACTACCACAACGCCGTCTGCCATGGATGGATGATAGTGGCTGCAGCAGCTGTACCTTGGCTAGAGGTGATATAACTCTACCAAAAAGATGGCCGCCAGTGGCCGCATTCGCGGAGCGGGCAAACGCGATCCAGCAATTGTCATAGAGATCAGTGTAATCAACGATACGGAAAAAAAAAAAACGTGTATAGTCCGCACGCGTAGAGTGTCCGTACAGCCTCAAATGTAAACTTTTAAACATGTATAGTCCGCGGAATATATCCCGGAAAATACGTTACTTCCAAAAATTCCTGCATGCAGCACTGCGCGCGCTGCATTACGGGACACCTCTGGCCTCGGAGAGGAGTAGAATGCTTTCGATTTAGATCGCCCCATTGACGAAGTACATGAAAAGGGGTCTGTGTATGTTTATGCAGCCTAGAACGTAGTCTGGCTCAACGGGTTACTTGTTTCTGAACTGTAGTTGAGAAATTTAGTCAGTGCAGTACAACAGCTAGCCTGGGGTCTTTAACGCACACCACGCAGTAGTGATATACGACCGCACGCCGGTACGATTCTCATCCAGATCGAAACGGGCAGGGGTGGGAATTGAACCTAGGATCTCTGGGTTCTGCAGCGCGCGTCGGTCAAGTAGCGCATCTCAGCACTCCATAAAAATAAAGTTATCATGCGTATGCAGTGAGCCGGTTCATCCTCACGAGAGCCCCCGTTGAAACACGGAACTCCAGCGGCCGTAAGGACTTGCTTAAGGAGGAGTAGGAGTAAGGCCTGCCGCATCCCATACCTTTTTGGCGGCCTGGGGACCGCTCAAGAGTACGGCGTGACCCTCCCTGCTCACGGATCATTTAAACCTAGGACATTGACAATAGGCTCGTTCGATTTATCTGCACTTTCTGCTCTGGCGCAGAAAAATGTAGTGCCGTGTACTTCCGGTCATATGTCAATACACCTACCGGAAATGCACTGCCCTATACTCCGTTTCACCTTATGTTGTACCGCAGCGAAGGCTAGAAGCGCGAGCTGATAGCGTTGGCTGCTGCGCTTGGTGCACGAGAGCTTGTGCCACCGAGATGTGCCCTAGAGCAATGAGCTCGCGCTTGTAGCCTTTCCTGCGGTACAACACAAGGTGAAACAGAGTATACACTTTTCTGCACTGATGCTGGAGGGGTAAGGAAATTGTACGAGCCTATTATGGAACAAGATTGTATTGTAAAAACGTTTATTGTGATGCCGCCTTCTGGCCTGAAGGCCTCAGAGTAGGCGGGGGGAAAGGGTGAAGGGAAGTGAAAATGCCGATGATTAGATGAACCTACCGATCCCGGAGGATCGGAGGAAGTCGATGAGAGATGTGTAGATGAGTTTTTGTTCATTCAGAATGGCGGTTGTTGGTTTGGTCCACTCTGTGTAGGAGCAAGGCCGAATGTGGTAGGGGAGGTTGCGAATTGCGGCCTCGAGCTCCGGCGCGGATTCCGCGCAGTCCCACACGAGATGGGAGCAGGTGGCAGGAACGCCGTAGTGTTCGCAGTTCGGATCGGGGCCGACGTCGTCTGAATCCGTCGGATGGTAGATTCTCGACAGCCAGTCTGGCGTCAGCACCGTCTTCGTTTGGAGTCGGTCGAGGGGCACCCGCTCCCATCGCGGAAAGCTGCTCGGAATGCGGTGAGGGTTGGGCGGCAGGAGAGTAGTGAGGCGCGCCTTGCGTGCTGCTCGTTCTTCGCGTTTGACCTCGGAAAGGTCAAAGTCGGCAGTGTCCTCAGGCACCTTCCAAGGACTGAGCGGAGGAACCGGGCCTTGTGAGGGCTGTGTTGCTTGTAGCTCTGCCCTCGCGGATGGAACAAAATGGTCGGCCCAAAACACCTTTTCTTCCTTTGCTTACCTGCGCACTAACCCTGAAACGTCGGTAGCCCCCAAAACGTGCCCCAGCATTTTATTTTTATTGGTAGGCAACGTCACAACTGTAAGAAAATTCAAATATTTGAAAACGCATGCCCTGTATTTGGTCGTAATGGGATGTCGTGAATTGAGGTTGGCGAATCGAAACCAAAATGTTGGCCCAAAAGGTACCCAACATGCTTTGCGCGGCACTACGTCGTTTGAATCGCTTTGATTTTGCGAGAGGTCTATTCGAGATGCACTGCTACCTGCTACTCTCAAAAAATGAAGCCAAAAAAGCGGCGAGACTCCCAAGTTCTCCCAATTTGTCTGCTCGCACGCACCGCTTCTGCAATTTTGTCGTGACCGAGATCGGGATCAGAGGAGGTTGACACCCTTGTATTGTTTTTAATGTGGGCAAGGTAGCACCGGAGCGATGCGGCATCAACTATACCGTCAGGGCAATCAAGTTTGGTGTGACACGTCGCGCCACCTAGCCCAAAATATTTCCAACACTGAGAAGGCCCTTTCGGCAGCTGTGCTTGGTTGTGTAAATTAGGAGCTGCTTCCTCGGCGTTAATTTAAGTTATCTGGTTTTCCTGACTTTCGCTACGCCATCAGCTGTCGCGTGCGATTCCGGATGCCTCCGCAGAAGACCAAGCGTCGAAGGGCATCGAGCGTTCGGTACTGTTGCGTGAAGGGCTGCCACAACCGAGAAGGCCTAGCTGGCGTGAAGCTTCACAGGTTCCCGTCACGGCCCTGGGAACAGGAGCGCCGCCAGAAATGGATAAATGCCGTAGGACGTGTAACGTAAGTACTCTGGGTATTGCGGAGCTCGAGACGCATTGCTAGGTGTGCTTTTTGATTTGATATTTCAATTAGGACGGTCGAAGCGCGGTGTTGTTTTTGTCATTTATGTTCGATGCGACGGACTTCCTAGAGCCAGGGGTGCTATGTTGCGCTTTTTGGACTCCCAGGAGACTTGGAAGAGGGAAGTGACGTCAACGACTAGAGAAACGCAGATTGGATGTTGACAGAAGAAAACAAAATCAACATGCAATCTGCATTTGCTGCGTTGTTGACCTCACTTCCCTCTCCCTAGTCTCCTGGGAGTCCAAAAAGCGCAACATAGCCCCCCAGGTCCATGCTGTTGACATGCCGTCTTATCGGAGGACGAATTTTGTTCGAACTGCGTTTTGAAGACAGTTGTGCCAATGTTTCGCGGAGCATTTCCTGTAACTGCTTTTCGTGAAAATTTTGCGGAGATCAGTTCACTTGGTGAACTGCTTCGCGAGGCCAGAGCCTGTTTCGATTCCGGTAATTTGATCGGAGAAGAGCTAGGGCGGATTCAGAGGGGGGGGGGGGGGGGAGGTCCGGATGTCCTGACCCCCCTCTTAAATTCTGCATTTGTAAAAATTTAAGGCGTAGAAACGGAAAGGGGGGGGGGGGTTCTTAAACACATGATACGCTGACCAACACCTGACTCACTCCCCCCCCCCCCCCCCTCAAGACATACCTGCGCCCGCCCCTGTCGGAGAACCCCACATTCTCTAATGTTCGCGAACCGTTGCGGGCCCGTGTCAGTGAAATCTTCGTTCGAGCAGCTTTTAGTCAGGTGTTTTACGCTACCTTGTTGCGTGTACCGAACCCAAGTACTTTAAAAATATAGTTTAGTAGAGATTCCAACCTTAGCGATTGAATTCCCAATTTGACTCGGCTGTTATACTAAATAAGGACGAGGAAACTAGAAAACCACACAAGGCATCAGTTTAAATGGGCATAGTCTGCACACCTTGCTGCCTCCTAGATATCAGTTAGGTTTGAAGCTAATTCTTGCATCCCCTACTTCAGCGATGAAGACGGTTCAAACTGGATTCCGAACGACAGCTCCAGGATATGCTCAACTCATTTCCTGAACAACGAACTGAGCAATATCGAGAACCACTCGGTTACTACCCAACGCTGTTCCCAGAAGTGTACAGGAAGAAATCTGTGGATCCTGAGGCTCAACTTGGAAGGTTCAGCAGGTAAATATTGACTCTATTCACCTCTGGTTTGTTGCTCGATATCTGTATCGTGGTATATGTGCACCGGCTTGTGTGTCCGCTGGCATCTTTATGGGTGCTCGCTCGCTGTAGTGATTTTAAATTCTACCTCCTCGCCTAAGCCAAGCAGACCGCGCGACTGTGTGCTCTAGAAAAAAAGAAAAAAAAAAGGGATTGTTGAAGGATATTTTGCCCAAGAGATTGTTGTGTGTCTTGCGTCTGATTCACTCGTACGCCCAGCGACGTATGCCCCATAGAAGATGCACCTCGGAAATGACAAAACTAGCTCAACAACTGTTAACAGTGTTGGAAGATATATTTACGAGGGATGTTTGAGAGGTAATAAGGTTACCTGCGAAGGAGTTGCCTCAGGTCAATGGCGCTTAAGAAATCTACTTAGTCCTCCTTGAGCGTTATGCACTTTACCGGTCATGTTCCAATGTCTCCAATTCATAAAGAAAAGAATTCCTATTTGTCTTGGTCCTCACACCACTCACATAAAGAGTCTGTGATGGTATGGTCACTGTGATAAGGCTGCTGTTTCAGTGCAGAAAACAGATGAAGGTTAGACGGTGCCAAATCTGGTGGGTATGGTGAGTGGGACAACAGTCAGTCACATTCATGAATTCACTGCACAGAGGTGCGGGTAGTTTGACAGAGGGCATTGTCTTACTCCCACCACATTCAAAAACAGAAACAAAGACAATATGTCGTCGTCTCTGTTTTTTCGAGTTGCAGGTCCTCCAGCAGACGACACAGAATGGGACGGCAGCATGTCGAGTCTGTTTCTCGAGTCGCAGGTCCTTCAGCAGATGAGGGAGAATAGACATGATGTGCGACGGCAGCACGTTGTTGTTTCTTTTTCTCGACTCGCAGGTCTTTCGGCAGGCGACAGAGAGTAGACACAGAACGGGACGGCAGCACATAGTCGTTCCTATTTCTTGAGTCGCAGGTCCTTCAACAGACGACGGAGAGTAGACACAGAACGGGACGGCAGAACATAGTCGTTCCTATTCTTCGAGTCGCAGGTCCTTTGGCAGACGAGGGAGAGTGGACACGGAGTGCGACGGCAGCACATTGTCGTTCCTATTTCTCGAGTCGCAGGTCCTTTGGCAGACGAGGTAGAGTAGATACAGAACGGGACGGCCAGCACATTGTCGTTCCTATTTTTCGAGTCGCAGGTCCTTTGGCAGACGAGGTAGAGTAGACACAGAACGGGACAGCAGCACATTTTCGTTCCTATTTCTTGAGTCGCAGGTCCTTCAACAGACGACAGAGAGTAGACACAGAACGGGACGGCAGCACATAGTCGTTCCTATTTTTCGAGTCGCAGGTCCTTTGTCAGACGAGGGAGAATAGACACAGAACGGGACGGCAGCACATAGTCGTTCCTATTTTTCGAGTCGCAGGTCCTTTGTCAGACGAGGGAGAGTAGACACAGAACGGGACGGCAGCACCTTAGTCGTTCCTATTTTTCGAGTCGCAGGTTCTTTGGCAGACGAGGTAGAGTAGACACAGAACGGGACAGCAGCACATTGTCGTTCCTATTTCTTGAGTCGCAAGTCCTTCAACAGACGACAGAGAGTAGACACAGAACGGGACGGCAGCACATAGTCGTTCATATTTTTGAGTCGCAGGTCCTTTGTCAGACGAGGGAGAGTAGACACAGAACGGGACGGCAGCACATAGTCGTTCCTATTTTTGAGTCGCAGGTCCTTTGGCAGACGAGGGAGAGTGGACACGGAGTGCGACGGCAGCACATTGTCGTTCCTATTTCTCGAGTCGCAGGTCCTTTGACAGACGAGGTAGAGTAGACACAGAACGGGACGGCCAGCACATTGTCGTTCCTATTTTTCGAGTCGCAGGTCCTTTGGCAGACGAGGTAGAGTAGACATTGAACGGAACAGCAGCACTTTGTCGTTCCTATTTCTTGAGTCGCAGGTCCTTCAACAGACGAGGGAGAGTAGACACAGAACGGGACGGCAGCACATAGTCGTTACTATTTTTGAGTCGCAGGTCCTTTGGCAGACGAGGGAGAGTGGACACGGAGTGCGACGGCATCCCATTGTCGTTCCTATTTCTTGTGTCGCAGGTCCTTTGGCAGACGAGGTAGAGTAGACACAGAACGGAACGGCCAGCACATTGTCGTTCCTATTTTTCGAGTCGCAGGTCCTTTGGCAGACGAGGTAGAGTAGACACAGAACGGGACAGCAGCACATTGTCGTTCCTCTTTCTTGAGTCGCAGGTCCTTCAACAGACGACAGAGAGTAGACACAGAACGGGACGGCAGCACATAGTCGTTCCTATTTTTCGAGTCGCAGGTCCTTTGGCAGACGAGGGAGAGTGGACACGGAGTGCGACGGCAGCACATTGTCGTTCCTATTTCTCGAGTCGCAGGTCCTTTGGCAGACGAGGTAGAGTAGACACAGAACGGGACGGCCAGCACATTGTCGTTTCTAATTTTCGGGTCGCAGGTCCTTCCACAGACGACAGAGAGTAGACACAGAACGGGACGGCAGGCGGCACGTCGTCATGGCTGTTTCTTGAGTCGCAGGTCCTTCGGCACACGAGGGAGAGTAGACACAGAACGGGACGGCAGCACATTGTCGTTCCTATTTCTTGAGTCGCAGGTCCTTCAGCAGACGACAGAGTAGACACGGAACGGGACGGCAGCGCATTTTGGTTCCTATTTTTCGAGTCGCAGGTCCTTTGTCAGACGAGGGAGAGTGGACACGGAGTGCGACGGCAGTATATTGTCGTACCTATTTCTCGAGTCACAGGTCCTTTGGCAGACGAGAGAGAGTAGACACAGAACGGGACGGCCAGCGCATTGTCGTTCCTATTTCTTGAGTCGCAGGTCCTTCAACAGACGACAGAGAGTAGACACAGAACGGGACGGCAGCACATTGTTGTTCCTATTTCTTGAGTCGCAGGTCCTTCAGCAGACGACAGAGAGTAGACACAGAACGGGAAGGCAGCACGTCATTGTGGCTGTTTCTCGAGTCGCAGGTCCTTCAGCAGACGACAGAGAGTAGGCACAAAACGGGACGGCAGCGCATTGTCGTTCCTATCTCTTGAGTCGCAGGCCCTTCAGCAGACGACAGAAAGTAGATACAGAACGGGACGGCAGCACATTGTCGTTCCTATTTGTCGAGTCGCAGGTCCTTCAGCAGACGACAAAGAGTAGACACAGAACGGGATGGCAGCACGTCGTCGTGGCTGTTTCTTGAGTCGCAAGTCCTGTGGCAGATGAGGGAGAGTAGACACGGAGTGCGACGGTAGCACATTGTCGTTCCTATTTCTTGAGTCGCAGGTCCTTCAACAGACAACAAAGAGTAGACACAGAACGGGACGGCAGCACATAGTCGTTCCTATTTTTCGAGTCGCAGGTCCTTTGTCAGACGAGGGAGAGTAGACACAGAACGGGACGGCAGCACTTAGTCGTTCCTATTTTTCGAGTCGCAGGTTCTTTGGCAGAGGAGGTAGAGTAGGCACAGAACGGGACAGCAGCACATTGTCGTTCCTATTTCTTGAGTCGCAAGTCCTTCAACAGACGACAGAGAGTAGACACAGAACGGGACGGCAGCACATAGTCGTTCCTATTTTTTGAGTCGCAGGTCCTTTGTCAGACGAGGGAGAGTAGACACAGAACGGGACGGCAGCACATAGTCGTTCCTATTTTTGAGTCGCAGGTCCTTTGGCAGACGAGGGAGAGTGGACACGGAGTGCGACGGCAGCACATTGTCGTTCCTATTTCTCGAGTCGCATGTCCTTTGGCAGACGAGGTAGAGTAGACACAGAACGGGACGGCCAGCACATTGTCGTTCCTATTTTTCGAGTCGCAGGTCCTTTGGCAGACGAGGTAGAGTAGACATAGAACGGGACAGCAGCACATTGTCGTTCCTATTTCTTGAGTCGCAGGTCCTTCAACAGACGAGGGAGTGTAGACACAGAACGGGACGGCAGCACATAGTCGTTCCTATTTTTGAGTCGCAGGTCCTTTGGCAGACGAGGGAGAGTGGACACGGAGTGCGACGGCAGCCCATTGTCGTTCCTATTTCTTGTGTCGCAGGTCCTTTGGCAGACGAGGTAGAGTAGACACAGAACGGGACGGCCAGCACATTGTCGTTCCTATTTTTCGAGTCGCAGGTACTTTGGCAGACGAGGTAGAGTAGACACAGAACGGGACAGCAGCACATTGTCGTTCCTCTTTCTTGAGTCGCAGGTCCTTCAACAGACGACAGAGAGTAGACACAGAACGGGACGGCAGCACATAGTCGTTCCTATTTTTCGAGTCGCAGGTCCTTTGGCAGACGAGGGAGAGTGGACACGGAGTGCGACGGCAGCACATTGTCGTTCCTATTTCTCGAGTCGCAGGTCCTTTGGCAGACGAGGTAGAGTAGACACAGAACGGGACGGCCAGCACATTGTCGTTTCTAATTTTCGGGTCGCAGGTCCTTCCACAGACGACAGAGAGTAGACACAGAACGGGACGGCAGGCGGCACGTCGTCATGGCTGTTTCTTGAGTCGCAGGTCCTTCGGCACACGAGGGAGAGTAGACACAGAACGGGACGGCAGCACATTGTCGTTCCTATTTCTTGAGTCGCAGGTCCTTCAGCAGACGACAGAGTAGACACGGAACGGGACGGCAGCGCATTTTGGTTCCTATTTTTCGAGTCGCAGGTCCTTTGTCAGACGAGGGAGAGTGGACACGGAGTGCGACGGCAGTATATTGTCGTACCTATTTCTCGAGTCACAGGTCCTTTGGCAGACGAGAGAGAGTAGACACAGAACGGGACGGCCAGCGCATTGTCGTTCCTATTTCTTGAGTCGCAGGTCCTTCAACAGACGACAGAGAGTAGACACAGAACGGGACGGCAGCACATTGTTGTTCCTATTTCTTGAGTCGCAGGTCCTTCAGCAGACGACAGAGAGTAGACACAGAACGGGAAGGCAGCACGTCATTGTGGCTGTTTCTCGAGTCGCAGGTCCTTCAGCAGACGACAGAGAGTAGGCACAAAACGGGACGGCAGCGCATTGTCGTTCCTATCTCTTGAGTCGCAGGCCCTTCAGCAGACGACAGAAAGTAGATACAGAACGGGACGGCAGCACATTGTCGTTCCTATTTGTCGAGTCGCAGGTCCTTCAGCAGACGACAAAGAGTAGACACAGAACGGGATGGCAGCACGTCGTCGTGGCTGTTTCTTGAGTCGCAAGTCCTGTGGCAGATGAGGGTGAGTAGACACGGAGTGCGACGGTAGCACATTGTCGTTCCTATTTCTTGAGTCGCAGGTCCTTCAACAGACAACAGAGAGTAGACACAGAACGGGACGGCAGGCAGCATGTCGTCGTGGCTGTTTCTTGAGTCGCAGGTCCTTCGGCACACGAGGGAGAATGGACACGGAGTGTGACGGCAGCACATTGTCGTTCCTATTTGTGGAGTCGCAGGTAGCAGACGACAGAGAGTAGACACAGAACGAGACGGTAGCACATTGTCGTGGCTGTCTGTCGAGTCTCGGGTCCTTCAGCAGACGAGGGAGAGTTGACACGGAGTGCGACGGCAGCACATTGTCGTTCCTATTTCTTGAGTCGCAATTCCTTCAGCAGACGACAGAAAGTAGATACAGAACGGGACGGCAGCACATTTTCGTTCCTATTTGTCGAGTCGCAGGTCCTTCAGCAGACGACAAAGAGTAGACACAGAACGGGACGGCAGCACGTCGTCGTGGCTGTTTCTCGAGTCGCAAGTCCTGTGGCAGATGAGGGAGAGTAGACACGGAGTGCGACGACAGCACATTGTCGTTCCTATTTCTTGAGTTGCAGGTCCTTCATTAGACGACAGAGAGTAGACACAGAACGGGAAGGCAGCACGTCATTGTGGCTGTTTCTCGAGTCGCAGGTCCTTTGGCAGACGAGGGAGAGTAGACACGAAGTGCGACGACAGGTTGTCATTGAGTGCTGGCTCACCCCGTGGTTGAGCTGCCACTCGAGTGCTTCACAACCAATGTCCTCATGATCTGAGTCGTATGTGCTTTAGTCTTCACCAGTCTCAATAATGAATCTGTCTATGGTGATGTCTGCGAGTCCATTATTTACCGACATTCATTCGCTCTTCCACTCTGACAGCATTGTGTACATAGCTCGACCAGTTTTCAGCAGTAACTTGCTGGAGAGCGGCTGGGGCCAGCGCTTCCACCTCTGCAAGCTTGAAGCTGATTTTCTGGCTCGCAATGTAGCCCTTTACCTGGCTCCACACCAGCCCAATAGGGTTCAGCTCACAGTGGTATGGTGGCAGACGAAAAACCGCATGCTCATATTGCTCTGCTAATGCACCGACTCTGCGTTTCTCAAGTTCAGGTCTTGCGGCTTTCTCAATATTCACAAGATTCAGCAGCTCGGCTGTTAACACTGTCGGGTCCCAAGCAATTTCAAGAGTTTTAGCCATTCCTGTACATCCTTCTTCAGCTGCTTGAAGGGGCATGAAGTTTGACAGAGTGATATGAAGCATTGTCCACTACTATCACGCTCCTGGCCTTGATGTTCGGCAACAACTTCTCTGCAAACCACTTCTCAAATCGCTCTATTGACACACCAAAGACTCAATGTGTACCTTGTGTGGCGCAGGCACATGCAATGAAACGGAACTTTTTCGCCCTAGGAGAATGAAATGACATTCATTTCGTCATTCTATGACATTGAACGTATGACATGACACCTGCGATTCTCGGTATTCTGATAGGAAGTGTAAAGCGCAAGATTAGCAGATGTGTATTTGATTGTGCATACTTGTTTGCAGGTGGCGGGAGCGATCAACATGTTCAGCTACCTCAGCTGCAGGATCTTCAGGATTACCATCTACAGGTGGTACCAGCCCGGTGCCTTCCGAGCATGATCCAGGTTCCAGTGGAAGCCCACAACGGGGGTTGGAGCTGCTGTGTGAGGCTGTAGAACTTCGAAAGAAGTGTTCAGTGGTGAGTTGGTAGTTATTTTGTCTTGTTCCCAGCCATCTTTTGATTGCAGCGAGGTGCATCAGAAGCTGAAAAGCAGGGACTCAAGCCAAAAAACTAGCAGTTTGATTTCTGTTACGGTTACAGCAGTACTATGAAATTGATTTCGTTTTGATACCAAATTTACTTGCGTCTAAGCCTGCATTGATTTTATGCCGATCCCGAAAGGTAAAAATAATAAAAATATATCCTCGATTGTAAGCCAATCGATAAGTAAAGAACGCCATGCATTCTTAAAAAAAACTGGCTCGTGCTTTTGACACTTATTTTGTTTTTGCTTGAATGATTTTTGTGATCATGGGAAGTGTCACCGTTTTCTGCATCGTCGAATGGATCACACGAAATGAAATTGGGCAATATTAACAGAGTAAATAAGTTTACTGCGGTTCGAGTGAGGTATTTGACACAAACCGGAATACATCAGAGTCAGGAGAACGCTAAACTGATGACACGAGCTAAGATAACCAGCTCTCCACAAAGCCATACAGGAATCAATTTCTTAGTTTTGCAATAACCGTACCAAAAACCGAACCAGTTGTTTTTGTTGAATCTTTGCTGGGAAGTAATACTTTGAAAAAGAAACACCAGATATGCATATCAAAAGTCAAGCTAGTCTGATAATGAAAAAATATGTGCCGACTGACCTGTACAGTCGCAGTTGGGGTCAGGAAATCTGCAATGCTAGTTACAGCTACACATTGTCAATCGCGGAAAGGCTAATTCTTTGGCTGATAGAAATGAGACTGGGGATTGCAAAGCATGCCGCAGTGCACGCAGTGCCTTAACTCCTTTAGAGCCCCGGTCTTTCAGCACTCCAACAAAATCATGTTTCATGGCTGGCCTCTCTGAATGCTCAAAATGGGAAATGATTTTTCAGGAGATCCAGCCCGATGAACTCGGTACTTGCAGTCGAGGCTTTGCAGTCTACACAGTGCTCCCTCGAAGGCGGAGATGCTTGCACACAAGTCACACATCGCGAGGTCTGCGACTTTGGGACGCAGCACCAGCCAGAGTTACCTTCCAAGTATTCAGGTCCAAATGAGAGGACAAGTTTCTTGGGAGGTTACGAAAGCATCCGACATTCGGAGGATGCGTTACAAGGCATTTGCAATGTAAGCATGAGTGTATTTGCTTTGTTTTTGAGCATGTTGCCCCTTGTCACCAAGCGGAGCTGTGATGTGACGCTGGGGAACCGGCTGCTCCTCTTTCTCATGAAGATGAAGCTCGGGTTGAGCTACACTGCTCTTGGTGTAATTTTTAGTGTCGATAGAACTACAGCATCACGCCACTTCCGAGCTGTGCTTACAACGTTGACTGCTGCGACAGCGAGGTGGATTCTTCGGCCTCCATCTAGCATCATTCGTGCTACGTTGCCAGAGTGTTTTAAAGCCAACTACCCTGAATGCAAAATGATAATTGATTGCACCGAAGTGAGAACAGAGGAGCCAAGTAGTGTAGGCCAGGAGCGCGTGCTGTACTCGAGCTACAAGAGTGGCTACACTCTTAAGTTTCTGGTTGCTGTGACCCCTAATGGGGCTATTTGTTTCCGTTCAAAGGCGTACGGAGGCCGATGCTCAGACATCCATGTTACGGAGGACTCTGGGTTCTTAAACATTGTGCAGCCCGGGGAGGTTATACTGGCTGACAAAGGTTTTCCGGGCATCAGGGCAGGTCTGGCAGACACTGATGCGGTGCTCGTGATGCCACCTTTTTTATCGGGGAATGGCCAGTTCAGCGAGCAAGAAGTGCGCGACACTTACGACATTGCCCAGGTCCGAATTCACGTAGAGCGAATGATACAGCGAATGGACCTTTTGTAGAAATACGCGGTGCGCATGCGCGGAGTATTTTATGCGCCTGGGTTCGAGAGTATCTAGTTCCAAACAATCCGCCATCTTGCATTTCTCGCCTTTGAGCGATTTCGTTGTGTCGACCTCGGGGCGGAAGATTACGCACGATGGGGACAAAGGTGAGCTTGAGGGAGCCGTATCTAGGTCACATCGCCTCAATGGGTGAACAGGATGTAGCTGACGTTTTTGGTGTGGAACGGGTGGGAGAGGCCTTGGGCGCGCGTTGTTTTCCAGTCACCTAGTCTCGAACCGATTCGCGTGTCTAGGTGGCAGCACATATTCGCCAAGAGGTCCAATGCCAGACGGCAAAACCCGCAATTTGGTCTGGCAATCATCGTGCCCACGCGCTCAAGGACTGGCGCGCGGAGTTGTTCTTCGTCGCCTCAGCGCGTTATGCCGCCATCTAACCCAGTTCTGCCTTAATTAAACCTTTTTACATTCTTTATCTGCCTACCGGTCCTCACATTTGGCGCAGTCGACAGCCAACAATGCCAGGGACCCCGAACGCCGCTCGCCCGACCGCACCGCCTGCTCGCCTTGCCTGAATCGACAGTCCGAAGTACGTAACCCGCCCTGCCTGCCCTTCGTACTTCACCCGCCCGCAAACGCAAGCCCGCCTAGTGCCCGCCAGCCACCATGCCACTTATAAATTGGGGCGAAGCTACGGCCGACGACCTCGCTGGATTTACAGTGGATTTTCTCCGAAACGAGTTACTTCGTCGGAACCTCGAAGTTACCGGAGCCAAGGAGGACATCATTCACCGCCTCCTTGCTGACATCGCCCAAAACAGACCGCCAACGCCACCGGCATTGCTCCTTCCCGACCCTGCGACTTCCGCGCATTGCTCGCAAGAGTCATTGCCTCTTCAGACTCTTGACCCAGCGCAAAGTAAGCAGCTGCTGACAAGTTTGCTGCAACAATTACTCAACATGTCTCAACGCCCAATGGCCCCCGTTCAAGTAACGACTCTCCCAGATTTGTCCGCGTCGCTGCCGACTTTTAGCGGCGACGGAGGCATCTCAGCCTGACACTGGATTGAGGAATTGGAACGAACGAAAGGACTGGCGTCCTGGGAACCTTCGACGCTGCTCGCAGTCGCCCTCGGGAAGCTTCGTGGCCCGGCAGCCGACTGGAAAGTCGTCACTGGCCGTCAGTGCCCAACATGGGATAGCTTGAAGATCGCGTTCAAAGCGCAGTTCGGCGACAAGTTATCCCTCTTGCAGTGGCAGCACAGGGTTACCTCTCGAGTTCAGTTACGTGGAGAGAGCCTGGTGGACTACTCTCTAGGAAAATTAAAGCTCATCTCCAAGTGTCCGGTCGTTCTGACCGACGTCCAACGTATTGAGTATGCTATTCAAGGGGTTCAGGACGGATACTTGGCGACATCCATTGCAGCGCAACGCCCTCCAACAGTCGCTACGTACATGGACATTGTCACAGAACTTGACCGGACATTAAGCCACTCCATTCTTCGACCGAGCCGCGCAGAGAACTCAAACGCCAAGCCTCCAGTTGCCAAGCCGTATCCGTCATCTACGCAGAGTTCACTCGCACCAAGCATTTCCGGCAGAGCTGACCACATGCCCGCATCGCCTGTCACGCATTTCATCTCTCCCACCAGATGAACAGGATGCTCGCTACCTTACGATCACTTCCAGACATGGAGCCCCCGCCTACCATCCCGGCCAAGACTTGAGTAACGCCGTATGCTACAACTGCCGACAGAAAGGTCATCTCTCTGCTAAGTGTACTGAATCAAGGACTTCACGTAACCGTCAGCCAGCTAACTCCAAGGCCAACACCCCTTCCATGTCGTGCCTTCAATACCCTAATTCGCTTGAGGGCTCACTGATCCAGTGTGCAGTGATCCAAGCCGACATACCTGCCATCGGCAAGATTGACGCTTTCCCTGACAGTGGGTCCAAGCTGACCATACTGTCGCACGATGTCGTCAAGTCCTCAAACTTGCTACCGTGGACAAAGCCACCCATTGCCGTCGTTGGTGGTGGAACGGTCGTCCCACCGGGTACACTGCGCACCCGCATCTCCGTAGGACCCATCTCTGCAGTCGTTGAGGTGATGGTTCTTGCACGCAATCCCCCGCCATTGATCCTCGGCGAGGACTGGTTTGAAGCAGCACGTGAAGAACTTCTCGTGAGACCACGTAACCCGACTGAGATTCGCCATCCCAGCACAGGTGTTGCCTTGTTGTGCCAAGAGAAGGTGTTGCCGAGGATGTCGAATGCTGTTCTTCTCTGCACCACGACACTACTGTCAGCTACACCGACAGTCCCAGTGACAGGAGGTCTCCAGCTTGAACCTCTTCCAGATGCCAACCAGCCACCGTGGTTAGCTTTGGCATGCCATGAAAGATTGTTTCAGCCAGGAAGTAACCATCAAAAGACGTCTGACACAAGTAACCTTCAGACCAACAAGACGAGTTCCATTCTGTGTGATGCCCAGATTGGAACACAGCTACTGCCAGAAGTGTCCGCCGCAGTTCAACATGTCCTGCAGCAACACATTGCCCTTTTCGCCACCAATGATAACGACCTGGGCCTGTACGAAGGAACCGAGCATGTCATTGACCTTATTCCAGACGCTGTTCCTTACAGTCGTCAACCATATCGGTACGCGGCAGATGACCGACAGTTCATAGAACAGCAGTGTGAAGAGCTCCTGAAGAAGGCCATCATAGTGCCCTCTTCCAGCCCTTGGGCTTTTCCTGTGGTGGTTGTTTCCCGTGGAAGTAAGAAACGGCTGTGTGCCAACTACATTCCACTGAACAAACAAACGATCAGCGTGGTACAGCCCTTGCCCCGAGTAGATGACATCATGGATGACATTGCAGGTTGTTCGCTCTTCGCCTGCCTAGACTTAAAGTTTGCCTATTGGCAAATTCTCATGCGTCAAGAAGACCAACCCAAGACATCCTTCATTACACATCGTGCCACGTTCCAGTGGACGAGGATGCCATTCGGACTCAAAAATGCTCCTGCCACCTTCCAGAAAGCCATGCAGACTATCTTTGAGCAGCTCCAGGCCCGACACCCCAAGTGCGGAGTCCGAGTATACCTGGACGATGCCCTGCTCTTCGCCACGTGCTTCAGTGAGTTCGTCGATTTGCTCGAAGAAGTTCTCAAGCTGCTGCAGTCAAGTGGGTTTAAAGTCTCTCTTGCAAAGTGCCGGTTTGCAGTGCCATCCCTTACATTCCTGGGATATGTTCTCTCCAAGGAAGGGAAACAGCCGAACCCGGCAAAAGTAGAGGCCATTTTGAAGATGTCCCCACCGACAACTGTGAAGTCTGTCCTGTCCTGGTTACAGACAGCTAGTTTCTACCGACGTTTCATTCCCGAGTTCTCCAAAATATCGGCGCCCCTCCAGAACATTGTTAGGAGTGGAACCTACGACTGGACCCCTGCTTGCGAATCTTCATTTCAAGCTCTTCGTCAAGCGCTTACTTCAGCCCCAGTCATTTTCCATTTTGACCCTTCAGCTCCGACCACAGTGACCACGGATGCATCAGCTGTAGCACTAGGTGCTGTTCTTTCGCAGTGTCAAGACGGCCATGAAGTCGTCATTGAGTATGCTAGCAGAGCACTGCCCGCCCCCGAGAAAAACTTACACAGCAATGTCTGGGAGTGTTTGGCTGTCCATTGGGCGATCTGCCAGAAGTTCCGCCACTACCTCCTGAACCGGAAGTTTTGCCTGCTTACAGACAATTGGACCGTAGCCTGCCTCACCAGCAACATGAAGCCGTCCCGCCGGTTTACTGGAATGCTCATGAACCTCATTGAATTTGACTTTACGGTTCAGTACAAGCCAGGCAAACAGAACGTTGTCGCAGATATGTTATCCCGTCTAGCCTGTGCTATCGTAGAGCCCCTGACCTCACTGCGCCAACTTCAGCAAGAGGATGAGGAGTGTTTGGCCATACACCAGAGCCTCTTGACTGACAGCAAAGTATGCAGAGACTTCTTCGTCATAGATGACATACTTTATCGTCGCAAGCCTCTAAGTCTGAACACAATTGTTGTGCCCCATAAGTTGCGCCAGTCTGTGCTCGAGCTAACACATGACAACAGCGGCCGTATGGGTGCAAGACACACATTGCAGAAGCTGCGAGACCGCTACTGGTGGCCGCAGATGAGCTCCACAGTGACACGGTATGTCAGCGGATGCCAGACACGCCAGATAAACAACTGCCTTGCAACAAGAGGTGTTGGGAAGATGGGCTTCATGCCAACAACCGAGGTCCCGTTTAGCACCGTTGCGATGGACCACGTCTCAATGCCCGCCAGCGACCATGGGAAATACATCCTTAACGTCATCGATTTTGCCACTCACTTTATAGTGCCTGGTGCAGTCTCAACAACTAGCACAAAGGAAGTGATCCAGCACTTGCACTCAGTATTTTATCTCTACGGGGTTCCCGACGACTGCCTTTCGGATCTTGGCAGCGCCTTTGAGTCCAAGGAATTTATGCGATTTCTGGCCCTTCACGGCATTCAGCAACACTTTTCGGTTGCGTACCGTGCAGCCAGTAACGGACTCGTCGAGCGAAGCAACGCAACACTTGTATCGGTGCTTAGAAAACTGTGCAGCGACGAGCCATTCCTTTGGGAAGACAAACTCAGTGCTGCGGCCTTCGCTGTAAACACGACTATGAACACCAGCCTGCAGGTTTCGCCTTTTGAGCTGCTACACGGATATGTCCCCAAACTTCCCATGGAAAAGTTTCGGCGCCCAGAAGCTACCCCTCTTGGAACAAGGCTTCTAGACCTCGCAGGACGTCGAAGCGAAGCGCAGAAAACCTCTGCTCAAGCCATACAGCAGCGGAAACGTCGCTACGATAAAACTCACCGTGATGGCACCTTTCAAGTAGGCCAGTATGTATGGCTTCAGCGCCAAGAGCCCATCACCAACGGGACGACAAAAATGGCCCCAACATTGAAGGGTCTCTATCAAATCACGGAACAAAGGACCCCGGTCACTTATGTGGTCCGCCGCGTTGCTGCCCATGCGACCAGCACTTCATCCAGGGATGAGAAGGTTGTGCACTCGAGCCAACTTAAGCTGTTCCGTCCACCATACATGGACCCTGTGCTCTTGCCCCCTGAAGGATCCAGCCTTGTTACCTCGCAACCTGGTGGAACGAGTGATAGAGAAGCCTTCGCTGGAACCGTTTTGAGCCCTACCCCACACATTCCTTCAGGCGAAGAAAAGCCACCGTCAACTTCTAGTAGTCTGCAGGACCACATTCAGCAGCCTAGATGGATTGATGACCACGAGGAATGAACAGTTCAAGAGAACCAGGATTGGTTAAAAGAGGGGTGGGATGTGAGCCAGACGGAAAAACCCGCAATTTGGTCTGGCAACCATCGTGCCCACGCGCTCAAGGACTGGCGCGCGGAGTTGTTCTTCGTCGCCTCAGCGCGTTATGCCGCCATCTAACCCAGTTCTGCCTTAATTAAACCTTTTTACATTCTTTATCTGCCTACCGGTCCTCACAATACACAATATCCTCAGGACCACGGTGCCCATTACTCTGATCCCCCTGATGGATGATGTTTTCCACATGTGCTGTGTGCTGGCAAATTGGCAACCTGCCATCATCAAGCCACAGGAATAAGCGGCAGTATTTGTAGGCACATTCCGACGTATGGCAAGGCTTGGTATATGGCTCCGATTTCTCTTATGGGGTTCGGCTCCTCTTGGGTACCAGCATAGGCTCCTTATTCGCAGACGAGTTCTCTGCCAGTGACTGTTTTAGGGGAACGCGACAGAACAGCTCACGACAAAACAGCACGCGACAAAACAGCACGCGTCAAAACAGCACAGCGTCAAAACAGCACGGCGACAAAACAGCACGAGTCAAAATAGCACGCGACAAAACAGCACAGCGTCAAAACGGCACAGCGACAGAAGAGCACGTGCGAAAACAGCACGGCGTCAAAACAGCACGGCGACAAAACATCACGCATATAGCAACTTCAAGCGCGTTCTTCACCTCTCTCTGCGCGAATAATATCGAACCTCCTTGACCTTTTTATTTATGGTCCCTAGGTTATAAAGGAATTTATTGCCTATTTCAGAGCTTTACAGACTCCGCAACACGGAACCCCCCCCCCCCCCCTTTTCCAAAAAAATAAAATAAAAAATATCGCGTCACGACCCTCCCTCGGGCTTTTCACGAGGCTACAAGAGTCAGTTACAATGATGAATACTAGTAGCAGTCCACATAATAAAATATATGCTGAAGATGACTAAACTGATATCACAAAAAAATAAAAAACTGGATCTGTCTGATTCACAGTTTACAAGGCACGGCAGTTGGTAGTGGACCACGATTTTTATCACAACAGGAGTTACCGATCGGCATCCAGCGGAAAGCTTTAAACAAACGAGTGCAACTGTGCGAACCTCCTTCAGCGAAGCTCTTGTTGGTGCGTTTGTCGGATTTTTCCGTGTTGTTTATAGTCAGCAGAAAAAGGGAATGTCAGTATTAATTGAAAAAAGTCAGTATTTTCGAGGGCGTTAGGAGGGGTGGGGGGGGGGGGGCGGGGGGGGGGGGGGGAGGCGGGGGGATGCGATTCATTTCTAACTATATGACCACTTCCTTTCGCAGTTTTCAGTTTGTCTCAGAGGTCGGTTCAACTTTCAACAAAAGCTCCGGGGGCGCAGGGGTCTTCAGGTTGAAATCTGCGTTTTTGACCGGATAGGGACCTAATAGGGATAGGGATAGGGAAGAGGAAAATCTAATCGTGAACTGCACAATGCAAATCAAGCGCGCCCGTAAATGCCGCACACTTTTTAACAACCCTAGCTTCCGTCTACTAGACAAGGGAATAAATACGATTGTTTTATAGCCGTTTCTGTGGTTGTCGCGAATTTACCACCTCTCGCAGTCGTGAAAATGGGGAAAAATCGCACTGAGTACAATGCTAGCAAATTTCTGGATTTTGACATTTTGTCTTTCTGACCGAAGCGGTAGTGAAGCTCATGTTCGTCCTGTGTACAAATACGGGCACACGAAAATAATGTCAGATCGCGATGGGGCCCCAGTGCGTCTTGCAGAACAAGTAGCGTCGGCTGCCACAACAAATACAAATATCAGTACCTGGTTAACTCACTATACATTTTAAACAAACGCTTTTAAATATTACATTTTCGTCAGTTTACTGATTTTCGTCAATAAACCGAAAAGAACCGAGCAGTTTATGAGTCTACAAATATTTACCGCAATAATTTCCTAAACACATTTTTTGGGGCGCTGTGCTGTCTTGTCGTTTTGCTGTTTTGACGCTGAGCTGTTTCGACGCCGTGCTGTTTTGGCAAGTGCTCTTCTGTCGCTGTGCCGTTTTGACGCTGTGCTGTTTTGTCGCGTGCTATTTTTACGCGTGCTGTCTTGTCGCCGTGCTGTTCTGACGCTGTGCTGTTTTGACGCGTGCTGTTTTGACCGTGCTGTTTTGTCGCGTGCTGTTTTGTCGTGTGCTGTTCTGTCATGGTGCCCTGTTTTAGGTGTTCCTGCATGGCAGGGGTGGCCAGGCTGACCCGGCCTAAGAGCCGCAAACAAAACCACGAAACTTCCAAGAGCTGCAAGGGGGGGGGGGGGGGCGGACTTTCGTTTACAGAAATAAATGAACTCAAACTACTTCCAATCTATCCAAGTTAAAAGCAGTCCAACTCTAGGTAAGGTAGCAGTAGCACAAGACTAACAAACCGCAACCTGTCCTTCGATTTAAAACACGTTCCATTTCGCTTTGGGGAAATGCTGGGAGAGAGGGAGGAAGCCGTGAGCCGCACTTTAACACGCGAAGAGCCGCAGCTTGGCCACCCCTGCTGTAGGTCATGTCCTGTTGTAAAAGATGGTTGGTAGCTTTTTTATTAGATGCAAAGATGGGTGATAGCTTTGAGTGTAATTTCTATGCCCTTGGGGTTCTATTGTATAATGAAAGTGTGAAATCTGAGCAACGTTTATGAGTACTTTTTTGTTTTTCACTGAGAACCAAGCAACTGCCAATGAAAATAACAACACATTTAAGTGCAGAAGTAAACATTCTGATTGCAGGATTATACTTTGTGTACTCGGCTTCACATTGCAGCCCCATTTTAAGCCACCACTTCCTAAAGAACTGGCAAGTACGCAAAAGAAGCTGGGGACAGTGTTGCAACTGATGCTGTCTGCAGTGAATTGAATGCAGTACTTTATTTTTGTCTTTTTCATCACTTGTACTGATGTGCTTAGATCTGGTACTTTTGTGCAAGGGCTGGCAGGTACCAGCTGAAATAAAACCGGTCCAGAGAAGGGATCTCCTTGTTCAAAAACGTGTCGTTCTTGGAAACGAGCACAATGGCACCATGCTCATCACATGTGTAGACATAAAAATAACATGATTATAAGTCCAGCACAAACATCAACACTTGCACTTGTGTGTAGTAGTTGTGCGATGGCTTGAGGCACAACTCGTCATTAGTGTACACTAGGCAGCTAGTGAATGTCTTCCTCTCATTGGCGTCAACGACCGGTTGCCCTCTTATTGAGCTGGGGCACTTGATTTCCAGAAGGACTGTTTCCCCGTCTTGCTAGAACACCCCGTCAGCACTGCCGCAAAGCCAAGGCATTTCTTTATGCACAAGCAGGCCCACCTGAAATGAAAGAAGTGAAATAGTGCTGTAGAAAGTAGACCTCCTTGCACATGACTTCATGACATGACTACACCTGTCCACTTCAACCACTGCACTCGGCGCCAATTTTTTCTGGGTGATACTCTCGAAGCAATCGGTTTCCACAGTACTGTAGGGTTGCACCGTTGTGCGAGCACCTCATTTTGCCTTGTCTCATTATCACATGCAAAGGAGTTGCCAAGCGATGCCATGCACTCGTGCAAGTAGCTTTGAAAATGCTGCAGGCACTATGTTGGCCTTGGCAACATAGTGCCTGCAGCTGAAAAGATGCAGTGAGAACTTTGTGTGTTTTAAAATGCGTATGTGGAGGGCAATACTGGTTCCTATGATAAAAAACGACGCAATGCACTAATGTGCAGGCCAAGGAGGGAAAGTCAAGAAAAAAGAAACTCCAAAGCAAACGTAGACGGCGCAGATATTGGGCAATAATTTGCCAGTGGAAAGGGCAGATCCTTCGGACCTTTTGGCATTGCATTATCAATACTGCGGTTTCACTTCAAGAGTACAGTTTCGCATGAAACCTCACTACAAAGCCTCTCGAAAGCACCCCAGATAGGTGCCAACATGCACCCTGACCTCTGAGGAGGTAAAAGATCTTACTGTGCACACTTGGACTGTGCCATCGTTGCCATGCAGATTCCGAGTACATCATGAGTAGCCACTCTTTTTTTAAAGAATGCTTTCTCGGGGTCTTTGAGTTGACCTAGACGGTCCTTCAGTGCCTCTCCATCCGAAGCCTGATGTGTTAGATGTTGTAGCACCAGTTCCACTTCAGACTTCTTCACAACGGTGACCGCATCATTTACAATGTCTTCTAATACCTGGGCACACTCCAGCTCCACTTGATTCTGTCCTGTCAATCGCAGAATGTCCGTAAATGGAGTGTCAATGTCGGGGAAATGGTCAATGATGTAGCGTAGCGGCACCTCTCGTGGCTCTTGTTTTCCTACGAAGTTGCTTCGGTTGCCTGTGAAATTAACATGGCACGCCATTAACAACTCATAAACACAAGGTTGTAGATAATTAAAAAAAAAACAACAAAAAACAAGTTATTACATCCAGATTGCATGCAGACTTTGTGGGAAAATTGCAGTTTGCTTCAGCAAGATATTAATCAATTTGGGGTGATAGTTGATGTTTACTACTCATGCTTGGAAACCATCATAACTGTTTAGCTTGCAGAAGAGTGCTAGTTGGTAAGACGAAATAGTGAAAAGTGCAGCACAGAAGAAACTTGACACACATCACTTGTGTTTCGTTTCTCTCCTTGTCTGTTGTGCACTGTAATTTTTACATAATCTACCTCGGGAATCATTTCACAGGTATAACCTAAAAGTAAAATTAATGATATTCATAGTTTTGCTTAACAGGAAGGCTGTAATTCTCCGTGACGTGCGAGACTAGGCTAGATACTCGGATTCTGAGCAATACTTGTATTTTTTTTTTCTGTTGAACAGCACCCAGGATAAAACATATGCATAAGCTCAAACAGTGCTCCGTGGATACATTGTATCGCTGGTGTCTGGTATTTCGTTAGGCGCGGCCCAATCACCAACCCAGCAGTAACTTGCACAATAACGTGTGCGACTTGACACTAGCTTTTGCGACTCGTGGATGTCAACGCCACATAACGATGCTGCAGCATGCTCGTGAACCGATATGGCTGCACTCCTACCTCCAAAATGGTCCGCGATCGACGCCTTGTCGCTTAACTTCGGCCTCTTCGAAGGCTTCCCCCACGCTTGGGGCACGCTAGTGCAAGCGCTGACCTCGTGCTTGTTGATGTAGTGCACTACAGCGGCGCTGTGCTTGCACTCGCCGAGAACACCGTACCGGCAAGTGCAGGACCCAGCGACGACCTTTCGTGAGTCTTGGATTAGCTGTGCAAGGAAAACATTAATAAATCACCGTTTCGTCCATGTAAATCTCGATAATATATCTACTTATCATTGCTTGCACTCACCTGGAGTGTTACGTCGTACACGTGCTTCCACTGCTGGAAATGGCATTTGAACTTTTGAACTTTGAACTTTGAACTTTATTTCAGCAACATTATGCCAAGGACACCGGACAAAAAGCTAACAGAAGCTAGCTTGACTGGGTCCGGTGCCCTTGCATGTACAGGGAACACAATCATATTTAAACAATCCTAAATATTTCTTACAATATTCAAATCAAACAATTTAAAACGCGATGTCCGTGCCGTTCTTTTCCCGCACGCCATACACGTGATTATTCTGAAACAACCTCTTCCCCTTTTCTAATGCCTGGTCGCGATACAAGTTGCCGATATTTTGAATTGGTTTGAATCCGCAAAATAAAATAACGGGTGGCATCCTTGACGTGATACCGGCAGTGTCGCCGATTTAAGCCTTCTCAGTAATGTGGCATTTCGCCACGGTGGCGCTGGCGTTCAACCGACGGTGGCGCGCCCTAGGTACACTGCCCAGGGGTATACTCCGTTCAACCTTAAGCTGAGACTGCAAGCTCCGCCTTTAGCGCGACCTTTTTGCCCTTGCTACCAAAAGCTTGAACGCGCATGCACGCTCAACCAAAGCACCGCGGAAGCTAGCGTGCTCGCCCTGAAGGCGGAGCGGATCGGTGGCCGAGTGGGCTAGCGCACACCAGCTCAGAGCACGTGGCGCGGAAGTTCGGGCTGCAGAACCCATGACTTTTGGTGCAATCCTTACCCCTGCCCGTTTCGATCTGGATGAGCATCGTACCGGCGTTCAGTCGTGTATCGCTACTGCGTGATGCACGTTAAAGACCCCAGGCTAGCGGTTGTACTGCACTGGCTAAATTGCTCATCTACAGCTGGGAGACTCGTCGCCCGTTGAGGCAGACCAAGTTCGAGGCTCTATAAACATGCACTCAACCCAATTATTATAAGTCAGCTTAATCGCGACTCCAGCAAAACGAACGGCACCTGGCGGGAAAATACTGAACTGGCCTGAACAGGTCCTTTCGCGATTTCTGCTCGTCTCTTCTGGCTACCGTGTTTACATGTTGTCGGTGGTTTGCGCGAAAGAACAGTTCTAGCGGTGACTGCGTCGTAACCGTAGTTATCGTCTTGGGACCCATGTTGCTCTGCACACTAACCTATGTAACCGCGTGAGCCAGACATTCCGCGTTTATCAACGTTCATCAGCACAGTGGAAGGACCACGGGAAGGACAGTGGGCAGTCCTTTCCTCGTTTTCTCGAAGAAAGTCAAGCTTCTGGAAGGTCGCTTACCCCAACCCATTGCCGCAGAATCAAAACGT
The DNA here is from genome assembly GCA_013358835.2 of Ixodes persulcatus. Taxonomy (NCBI): domain Eukaryota; kingdom Metazoa; phylum Arthropoda; class Arachnida; order Ixodida; family Ixodidae; genus Ixodes; species Ixodes persulcatus. The sequence continues at coordinate 69,926 of JABSTQ010007512.1, forward strand.
GGAAGATAAAACGCGGGGGAACCAATTTGGAGTTTGCTTACTTGCTGCTGCCCCAGCGTTGTCCGTTGAGCTGGCACATGGCACGACACGACCTGGATTCGACCGCCATATTTGCCCGATACTGGCGTCCCCTATCGGTCGCTGGAGTCGCGAAAAGGGGCCATGAAACGAATTTGAGCTGGGATAAATTATTTTAAATTGCGACTTTTCTAATTGCAAATCGTTTAGTGGGCCAAAAGAAAGCAGGTATAAAGTCAAAGGCCAGCTTTCCGGTACCAACATTTGAAAATATAGCAAACTATTTCGTACCTCCTTTCAATCGAAAGCTCTCCGTCTTTTCACTATGATACATCCGCGGTACCCAAAGCTCGCCAGCGGTGCCAAAATTACGTCAGCCGACCCCAGCTAACGCACTGGACACGAGCTCGTCAGCAATCAATCCCTCGACGAATATTTGGATTCCGGTTCGTGACCAATGAGTGCCCTGACGGAGCTTATCGTCACATGCGAATTAAAATTTATATGGTGTGCTTAAAAAGCCCGGTGGAAGCTTGGAGTCATCGCACCGATGCCCAAGCATGTCACGACGACGTGATTTCTCAATTCGCCTTTGAGTTGAGGACTAAAGCTAAGGAGCAAGAAGTAGAAGAATCGCTTCATGGCCCCTTTAAGGGTGAACTGAGTATAAACCCGTTCCTGTTTTTGGTGCAGGCCATTGCGCTTTTCACCAGCCCTATCAATAGACCAATCTCGCCATCACACTCATGCGTGACGCCACCATAACTTCAGTTCACGGGAGGCAGGCGGCAGTTCACGAGACGGCTCGTGCCGTATCATGCTCTGTACGCTCAAAGCTCCGGTGAGCAACGTTACTGGAACAAGCTCAGTTTCGCAGCTCCCTACTCTCGTCTGCGGAGGCGAGTGCAACGTTACTGGGCGAGTGGCTTAGGTGGCGGTCACGAGAACTAGTGGCGCTGCAGTCGGATATTACTTCCCTGTTTCGCGCGTCGTCTGCTGCAACCGCCCTGTTCCTCCTCTTTGTCTTCTTTCAGTTTCCACTTCTTCATTGTTTTTTTTATTACTTCCATGTGCATACTAGCAAAAAAAGATAATGAAGATAAAGTGTACACCACAAAGCTGAGAGTCAGCGCAGTGTGAAAATTCTTTCTTTGCGTGTCTGAAATTTATTTTTGTGTGTGTCTGTTTCCTTGCGCTGTGAAGTTTTAGTATGAATCACCAACTCGCCCAAGCTCAAATATTGCTGTTCAAACTTGGCGGGCTAGACAATATCCGGAAGTAAAACTCGACTGCAGCGCTGCTAGTTTTCGTGACCGCCACAGAGCCCACGTCGCAGGCGAAGCTGGGAAACTGAGATTGTTCAAGTAACGTTGCCGGTGAGGTTGCTGCAGGTGGAAAAAAGACTCACGTTCCCTGGATACATCACGGAAGCGGTGGCGTAGCCAAACTGGCTGGTGAGGTTGGTCTATTTGGAATGAAGCGAGTGTGGAAAAGAGCTCGCAGAATGCAGGGGCAACTGCAGCACGGATTTGCCGGTGGCTGTCATCGGCAGGGGAAAATGTACATAGTTGCATGCTAGGTCATTTGTGGCCATGCTAGCATTTTATGCGCCGTAATGTTCGGTTCGCCGTGTTAGTTGCACACCGCAGAAGTTCTAGTTAAAAAAAAAACCAGCGAGTAGAAATAATTACCCGTCAGCACCCAGCAATGGCGACACTTGGATGCTGAGATACGGAGAAAATGGCCCCGGAACCTATACTCAGTTTCATACTTAGCGTGCAACGCTGTCAAAGCTACTGGCGCGAGCGCGTGGCTTCATCTATGGTTTTGTTTGCGCGAGAACGCGTGCAAATAATCAACGAGATCAAGCCCCATGCTCGCGCCAGTAGCCTTGACAGCGTTGCACACAAAGTATGAAACATAGTATATGCTCCCGGAACGTACGGTTACAAGGACAGAGGGCAAAACACACACACCTCTTTCAAATAGCAACGGATGGATGGATGGTAATAGCTATACTCTTTGTAACGGGTGGCAGCTTGCGCCACCTACCCTAACATTTCGTCATCCCTTCTTTATTAAAATTTGAATAAATTTTGTTCTAAAACAACCCTCCCCCTCTTTTGAAGTGTTTCCATTGATATATTTTTATCTGCATTTTTTACCCCTCCCAACGAACATGTATTGATGCCCATTTCACTGGGGGACTCGTCCATCTTTCGTGTCTTCTGTATTTGATCTCCAACGCGCTCCCTTCCGCATACAAACAAAAGGTACTGGAACAAAGGGTCCTAAGTGCGAACTAGAAACAAAAAGGGTGCCGGAATAAGATATCACTTCATCCTTTAGCGGATGTAAGAAAAATGAGCTTTTGGTTTCGGAAATATTGGCCTTAAAAAATGATCAAAGAAAAAAGGGTTCCGGAAGAAGCGGTCCTAGGTGCGAGGTAGGTATAAATGGCTCATTAAGGCGGTTGTAGTAAACATAGTATATTCATATTTGATACTGTTCACGCTTTTATTAATTAGGCATACTAACATTCACATGCTCCGAGTCTTAAGACTGGAGTTAAAAAGCGAAAATTACGGCTGACACCCCGAAGGAATTCTTCCATGGTTTTTGGGAACTGGCTGTTCTGAGAACAAAGATTCCGGAGTCGATGCTCCATCTGACCGAGCGCTAATTCCGTCCTTTTTTTGTGGTGTACCGATAGAGTCCGCAGCCGTTTTTACGGATACTGACATTTCTAATCGCAGAGCGTGAATCGCTTTCCACACACTCGGATGGACTAAGCTGCTGAATCTGCGGTTCCACGCCCCACAGTTGTTTGTACGATGACTGCCTTCGCTTGTGGCTTCATTCCCGTTCTAGTCTTCAAGAGGGACCTTCCGGGTAGACTTCGCATATTAATATTCCCACCAGTCCTTGTCAGTTGGAAAAAAGTTCCACTCAAGTAAATAGCGTCGAAGTAGTCGAAGAGTTCGCCAGCGTGATGTTGCATGAATTCTCGCAGCATGCGCATTCCGTCCTCAACATCTTCAACGGGCAAGAGGGCAAGTCCGTCGAGCATTCCGACGAAGACTCGAAACACTCGTCTTCCTGATAGAAAGTTACCATTACAAGCTCTTGTATCTTCCTCCCAGACTTTGACAAGGATGAAAGAAACGAGCTTTTGTGCGTGTATCTTCCCCAAAACCGCTTTAACTCCGTTCAATGTTCCTTTCCTAAGATCTGACATGACGACGTCAGGGGCTGGGCTCAGACCAAGCGACCCAGATTCGGAAACAACAAAACAACAGCAGTGAGCAACTCTTCGCAAGCCTCTTGAGTCATCCTAGCCATGATCCCGTACACCACGGAGACTGCATTCTCTTAGTGGCACAAGGATGATGTACAAGTAGCATCCACGAGCCATGCGCTGCTTTCGGAAAGCAGCATTAAGCAAGGAGCAGTTGCGAAGATCAAGAAACTTCCGTCACCCTCCGGTTCATTTTCGTAGAACAGGAACTTCTCTGGAAGCTGCCCTGCGGTCAGCGTTCATCGAGCTTCAATTACAAGATCTCTATGACATCTTGGGGTTGGAGGGTAGGCTAAGCAGTGTTGCTTTCGGATTGTCCTTTTCAAACTGTCTTGACTTTTCATCATGGTCTTCTATTCCTCACAAAGACTATGTATGGCCTCAGCGACAACCTTTGCAGGTTTTAATGAGACATCAAGGCCACGTGCTTGACCAAGTTTGACGCACCGCCATCGGACTTTCTATGCTACATCTTTATGCCGCGTATACATGAATCCCCCGAAGCACACCTTCCGCCCGCCCTTGTTGGACTTGATCACCTCCATTCTGCACCAACAATGCATTTAAATTAGAAGCGTTTTTGATACGTAACATTTTTGGTCTCTTTCACTTCTTTGTCAGGTGGCCTATTCCGGCGATGTACGCAGAAGATAAAGTTCAGGGGTTTCGATTGATGTCTCCTGGTGTTGCCTGATATAAAAAAACTACGTTAAATTAGGAGAAGGTACAAGTGCGAGCTTCGTGGTTTCAGATTCCCTACAAAACACGCGGGCTCGTGCGGTGGAAGCATTGTTCAGGGCCTCATTCGAAACTTGATGATGTAGCTGGGCGGTCGCAGTACCGCGCAGTGGCGATATTTGAACGTGGCTCATCGATTAAACGCGAGCATTGCGTGGGCATTGGATTTAGGCTCATGATAATCGATAGCTGGAGAAGCATTGGGGTAGTGGCCCGTGTCCAATCGCTGCAATGACGACAATAGCCAAACCATTATAAAGTCTCCAACTCAGCGCGTGTCCTGTGCCTTGCCAACCCCAGCGCGTGGCTGTGATGACCACTGGCGGAATATAATCGTCTCCAGATCACGTGGGCGCTTGTTCTGGCTGCGAGTTGAGGGAGTAAACGCTGCACTTTTTTAAATCTTTTTTGCGACTTCGATTGCATGTGGTGAAAAACGAACGGGTGTTTCACAGGTCATTAACGTCAGGGATCCGTTCTAAGCGGTATTTGCGCTAAGTACAAAAAATCGTTGCATCGCCGCTTTAAAGTGAAACTGAGTATAAGCATTCATGCATCAATGAAATTTGCGAACATGAATGAGTGAAGAGACGTTTATTTACGCTGGAGATTGAAGGAGTCAACTTATTGGCGAGTTTAGAGATAGTTGGCTAAGCGGGACATTGGCGATTTACATAACTCCGGTACAGCTGTGGTCCCGCCGTGGGGGAACGACCCCCTTATATGTGCATGCCCATCCCGGCCTCGCTCAGGTAACTAAGCAGCCCGGACAAGACCGCGACGCGCTTATCCCTTTCCCCCTCGGGTCGACACCAGGCTTCGAAGAGGCTGGGACTGGAGTTGTTGGCTTTCCGAACATTTCGGCTTGCCGAGCCAAAAAAACCCAACAAAACATTGACAGTGATGACGATGATGACGGCAGAGTCGCCAGCGCCTCCCTCGACGATTTTTTGAACATTGGAAATCAGAAGTTCTTCGGCCTTCCACCAGGTGACGCAACAGAGCATCAGGATAGTTTTTTTTCTTGTTTTTAGATTCTCGACGCTCTATCTAAATCAAAATTGGGAAGTAATTCGTTACAAGTAACGGATTACTTGTAATCCGTTACTTTTTCAAGTAATTTTGCTATTGCCACGTGACTTTTTTCGGAAGTACTTTGTAATGTAATTTCGTTTTAAAGCATTGGTAACGGATTACTTTAATTACTCGTTACTTCTTAAATATATGAGCATAATACGTTAAATGGAGCATTACGAGCAGAACATTCAGCAGCATAAAAAGAGCAACTTCAACAAAATAGAAAACATCAGGAGGGGGAGAATAACCGAAAAGAAAACACGATTTTTTGTATGACCTGTCACTAGAACCACTAGAGAAACGGGCAAGGCATGTAGAAATATACGAAGGACAAAGATCAAGTACGACAACGCCGAGTAAGCTCTCCGTCGCCTTCCATCGTGTTTTTCTTCTTTTTCCTAAGAAGGAGAAAGGTCTTCGTGTTTATTTGTTTTTGTCTTTTACACCGTTTCACCATTCCCATCTTCTTCGACGTCTCCCGCCACCTGCACAGACATCAAACGCGGATCCGTACTCCTTTGATTCCAGGAATCACAACTCGGCTAACAGATGATGTTGCGTCGCGCGAGAGGGTCGAATTATCTTTGTCTTTGTGTGCGCTACTGTATTTCAACACGCTCTTGAGGCACGGATGAAAGCGCCCGGCATGAGGCTGAGAGCATCGTCTTCGAGGGTACGGTAGATACTTATTTTGGTTTACTTGTCTGGGCAAGGTGGTCGAGTCCACTCTTCACTTTACAGTCAACATAAAGGGGGGGGGGGGGGGTTAGGCCATCTAAAGAGTGCTGACAGAGGGAGAGAGAGAACGCGGAAAAGTGGTGTGATCCTCAATTGTTTTGTGAGACCAATGGCCACTGCTTCTCTTGCTCTATGCCCTCCGCTCCCCTGGCCTCCATGAATATTGGTATGAAAGTGAGAATCGATGAACGATCGATAACCCGAAACAGCCACTTTTTCTCCTGGTCGAGCTTCCGGTCATGGAGTGTCCGTCGTCTCCATGGCCATCTGTTCATGAGATGTTGAAAAGTTAGGGCATGAAGGAGAAATGAATCCTAGACTTTCAACGCATACTTTGCTTGCCAAAAAACAAACAAACAAAACACACATAGCGTCATTAGCAAGAACAACAAACTATAATCTACGGAAACACATTAAGGTAAGCTGGGACCAGTGGCGTAGTAATGGGGGGGGGGGGGGGGCGGGGGGCCGGGGGCCCCGGGTACCAGGAGTCTCAGTCACGAGGGGGGGGGGGGGGTGCCACTTATGGCGGCAATCCCCCCCGGCTTGACTGGTTCGTAAGTGGCAAATAATGTGTAGACACATGAGGTCCCCACTCTTCCATCACGAACGTGTCTGGTGCAGAGTCGCAAAACTGGCTTGGCTCGCGCAAAGTCATCGCGCACCGGCGGAAAAAACAAGCGCAGAAAGTGCGGGAGCACTCGAGAAAGAGCTGTGCCCGGGCACGCCGAGCCAACGCCACCTAGTCTACGCCAAACCCAGCGCAACACGACGCTGGCTTGCGCCGACCACGGCCGGACTGCGCCGAGACAGCAAGAGAAAGCGCCAGACGAAGAAGAAAGAAATCACACGAAGGTCTTACACGAAGGGAGTCGCGGGGAGCCGACGAGGTGCCGATGGTAAACGTGTTGGGTAAACTCTCAACGTGTCGTCTCCCTCACCCCGGACTCGCACCCATGGCTGTCCACCCGTGCACGGCACCGCACAACGCGCCGAGGGGGAAGTGCCGAGAGGAGGTGCTGGCGAAAGGCTTCTGCTCAGCAAGCTCCCTCGCTCTCTCACCCCGCCGTAAGTTCTAGAAGCGCGTCGCTCGCCGTCGGGAGGCGGTCACAATGTAGTGTTATGGCAAGTGAATTCGTAATGTTGTGACGGCGACGGCGTTTCCCTGTTGCCACAGCGTGCCATGACTGGAGACCGTCGAGCTTCCGGAAATCTGCGTGAACGGACTGGCTTCAGCGCCGCAGTGTACCGTATGCCAACGATTGTTTGATTGCATTACTTTCCATTTTAAGGCGTTCGGTTTAGAGGCTCGTTTTAGCGACAACATCTTACCGAATTGCCTCGAAACTCTGTTTAGAAAAAATGGCGGCCGCCGGCATGCTGTTGCTTGCCGAATCGTTAGCGGTGAACCCTTGGCGGTGCACGCTCGAGGTTGATATTATATCATATTTTCCCGGAGCGATACCGAGGGTGACCACAAGGTCTGTTTGGAAGCCTAGCTTGCCGCCGCGTACAGACCGCATTTCTCTAAACTGAGCCTTCACGTTCTCTAAACCAGAGGTGTGCAAAGGGGGGGGGGGGGGGGGGGGGGGTCGCGGGGTATCAGGGAGCCGACGAGGTGCCGATGGCGCTTTGACACTGCTTCAAATATTTTACTGCCAAGTGCTACCCGCATGTCTTTAAAGGGATACTGGAATGAAAATTGAAATTTGACTATCGTGTCCATAAATTCGTTGAATGTGACCTATAATACCCGTAAAGCGTTTCATTTGCACGAGAGCGCGTGCAAATGAAACGCTTAACGAAGCCATGGTCTCGCGCCTGCAGCCTTGACAGCGTAGCACACTAAGTATGAAACGGAGTATAATGTCCAAGCGAAGGTAAAGCTAGAATGCGCTGACTAACGTTGAAGTTTGGGCTAGCTCGCTCTTGTCCATGTCTTTGCGCTGTTCTAACCTTTTAATCTAGAATGCACCCCTTCCTTGCACGTGCACTCGTGCAATCTATGCACAGCCCAAGGCTACACGCTCGCGCTTGTAGCTTCAGCTCCGCTCATACTTACGGTTCAAGTTTGATCAAGCGTAGGTATGCACACGAATGCGCTGTACTTCCGTGGTGTTGCGCTGGATTGTGAGGCACTCAACGTCACGACAGTCCATTGTGGCCAGCTGCTTTATTTTTACCTTCGCCGACATCCACCAGGTGCGACCCAGCAATCGTTTTAATCGTTTTAAATTTGGTTTTCGGAGGTCTAACATCAAAAGGTTAATGTCTTGGGGGTTCTGATACAACGGAGTCCGTATCTAAGTGAACAGATAGGCGCTAGAATTTCATTTCTGTACCCCTTAAAGGGAAAGATAGAAAGAACGGGGGGGGGGGGGGGGGGGGGTCTTTTTGCGCGTCTGTCGCTCCGCCAAGCAGCCGAACCAATCTTGGCTTGAGTTATGGTTTCGCCTCCATTTATCACTCTTCTTTGCCGCCGAAATAGGGCGCTTGGTAGAGCTTATTACTAATACCTACAATACGAAAATTTACTCGTTCGTTTGAATTACAATAGTGCACGTAAATATTTTGTTAGCTCTAGTTACCGTGAAATCAGTCGTAAGCAAACATGCTTCGTCGATACTGTTGCCAAGCTAACAAAACTACCAACTCTTGTGTGCATAATGTCGAGTGCTGATCGTGTGCGATCGGGCCGTCTTGCTACAGGTGGGTTGTTCATGCGATTTTGCCGTAATAAGGAACCGTGACCTCGCGTCGTGGTTATGGCTTTTAGCTTTGCGGTCTCGGGGAGCGGTGGGGGGGGGGGGGGGGGGGGGGAGGGGGTGACAAAAGACCTAAGGGCCCCGGGTGCAAGGTGGTCTAGCTACGCCACTGGCTGGGACACCTGGACTCTGCATTGGCTAAACATTGTAACGTTAGAACCAAGTTTTCCTTTCCTTGTGAATAACAGGCGAAGCACACGAGACAAAAGGGAGCTTTCGTAGATCGCTTTAGCTCCGAATCTCGTAGCGCAGGTAGACGCTGCTATTGAGGATTCGCACCGCTAGCTTTGTCTGCACAACTCCAGGGGTCATTTCCGTAGGCCATAAGCTAGCGGGATGGCAAGTGTGGTTCCAGCTTTCGGTGCTTTGTCAGCTTACAGGTGAAAGTAGTGCACCTACAGTCTTTCTCTTAAATACCATATTTTATTTTTACAAGGACTACCATAGACAGAGAACATGTATTAATTTCATGAAAGGTTCACTCGTCTATGGGTTGGTGTCCCTGAGGCGAGAGGGAAAAGGAATGTAGGGATTGATAGGAAAGGGTAAGTGACTATGTATAAATCTAAATGAAGTGATGGACCCCAGAGTCCCTGATGTAGCTGATCAGGGAGTCCAAGATTTCTTTCCTGTGCTGCGGCTGTCCCTTGGGATGGATCCAGTCTTCAAGCTTCGCGGGCCTTTTCTCGCTGGGTAGCGAGTCCCATGCCTCTACTCTAAAGTCTTCCAGGCCTTTGCATTCCCAGAGCATGTGTTTGGCCGTTGCCATGGATCCCTCTGTGCATGTCTTGCACGTTGGGTCCTCGTGGTCCTTCAGTCCGAAGGATGCTTTTTTCGCCGGAGTTAGTGCCGTCCCTGTCCTGATTCGCCGTAACCGAACCGCCTCCCATCTCGTGTACCCTGGTGGTATCGGGTCTTCCTCTGTTATCAGAAGGCCCTTCAGGTACAGTTTCCTCCCTTCTTTGGCTTGCTCGGCCATTTCATCTGGGTCTATTGACCTTTCGTTCGTCGTTTCTACTCGAGAGGTAAGGCCTGGCGCGGAGCTGGTGCTGCTAGCTGCCTCCGCTGCGGCCTGGTGAGCCCTCTCGTTCCCCGGGATATCGTTGTATCCGGGTGAAAGTAGTGCGTTATGTTGGAATCCAGCTTCCTGAGCTCCTCCGCAATATTCTTGATCTTCTTGACCGTTCTGCTTCTCGTTCTGCAGCTGCGGCAAGCTTTCAGTGCCGTCTGAGAGTCTGTGAAGATCCAGGCCCTGTTACCTGGGTTGATTCTTTCTCGGATATCTTTGGCTGCGGCTAAAATTGCACGCAGTTCAGCCTCTTTGACCGAGGTCTGCGTTGGAAGCTTTTCTGACCAGGCCCTGTCCCTCGCAAGGTCGACAAAGGCTGCTGCGGCAGCCTCGTCGTCCTTCGCGGCATCCGTGTACCTTAAGCGCGAAACACACGTACGACGAAAGCGTCCGATCCGACGTCCGATCGCGCAATACGACGGTTGGAGGCGAGGGTATTCAACGCTCTCCGGTGCTACGAAAACCCTCGCCCCCCAAGGTCATTCCGGCAGTCCGCACGTCGGATCGGACGGTTTCGTCGTACATGTGTTTCGCGCTTTATTTCCTTACGTTGAGTGTTCTCCGCGAGCCACTGGACGTGTTTCTTGGCTGCGAAGTTTCTCCGTTTAGTTCCTTGTCCCTTGAATGTTGGCTTGTGATCAGTTATGTTTATGTCGTGCCATGGTGGAGAAGCCTCCTCGATCGGGGGCCTAGCTTCCGTGGAGTATCCTAGGATTTCTAATAGTCTTCGCCCATGTTTAGTCCTTTCGAGGCGTTGGAAGTGTGCGATTTGTTGTGACTCTGCTTTCTCCTCTATCTTGTTCATTCCTGCATATTTCCTTAGTTCGTCGAGGGGTGTGTATCTCGGTAGTCCAGTTACCACTCTCATGGTTTGATTGTGCAGTCTTTCAATTTGCTTCCACTGAGCCTTGGTGAGGTTCATCCAGTTGCAGCAGTAGAGCGCTCTGGATGTGAGGAGGGCTTCTGCCATGGTCCGGATTGCTTTTTCATCCGCCCCCCACGATTTACTCGTTGTCCTACGAATAAGTTTCAGGGCCTGGTCCCATACCTTTTTCAGTTCGAGTAGCCATTTGGTACTCCCAGCTGTTTCTTCAAATGTAACTCCAAGTATTTTTATGCTCGGACGTCGTTCTATTTCTTTTCCCATGAGTCGAAGTTGCGCTTGCTGTGCAATCCCTTTTCTGTGGTCCTTTGGTCTCGCAACGACCATGTATTGGGTTTTTTCAGGGGACGGCTCCATCCCGACTTCCTCCAAGTACTTTGCAACTTCGTCGATGCCCCGTTGCATTGTGAACTCCTGGTCTCCCAGCGAGCCTCCTTTGGTCCACAATGTGACATCATCCGCGTATATTGTGAACCCGAGGTTTTCGATGCGTCGCAGTCTCGTTGGTAAATCTGCCATTACCATGTTAAATAATGTGGGCGATATCACTGCCCCCTGTGGTACGCCTCTGTTGTTGAGTGTCTCTGGGCCCATTGTGTTCCCAATTTTCACCCTAAACCTTCTATTGGCCAGAAAGTCTTTGATGAATTTTAGTGCTCTGCCTCTTAGTCCACATCTCTTAGCTCCTTTTTTCACCGCCCAATGCGGTACGGCATCAAAGGCTTGTTTTATGTCAAGAGCAACTACAAGTCTTGGATCTATGCTCTTCTTGTCTGCCATCACGTCTTCGTATAGTAGCTTGAGACTGTCTTGTGTTCCCATGGCTTCTCTGAATCCTGTTTGCCTCGGGTACAGCCTGTCGTAGGTCTCGAGGTACCATTGTACCCTCAGCAGGACCATTTTCTCCAAGACTTTGCAGATGCTGGACGTTAGTGAAACTGATCTGAAATTTTCGATCCTATCCTGCGTCTTTCCGGGTTTAGGTATTGGTGTAACCCAAGAGATCGTACAGGAGTCAGGGATCTTTCCTTTCTTCCATGTTTCGTTATATTTCTTCAATAGCTCTTCTTTGGCCTCACCTGGGAGGTTACTAAGAGCCGTATATGTTATCCCGTCGGGTCCGGGTGCGCTTCCCTGTTTGGCTGAGTGGATGGCCTCAAGCAGCTCCCCCATGTTGAAAGGTTCGTCCATTCCCGGTTCCTTTGGTGGTTTTGCAGCCCAGCTCTTTGAGCGTTTTTTGCCTCCCTGTTTTGCCGCCGTGATGTTTGAGAAAAATATCTGACCTGCTTTTACCGCCAGCTCCTCCTCCGTCATTTTCAGCCGAAGCGCAAGGTTCTGTGCTGCGTTCCGGCTCTTGCGTTTGTTCTTGTTCATCCCCCTGTAAGTCCGCCAGGCCTTTCCGAGTCCGGTACGTGCGTTGAATGATGCGCAGTGGCTTCTCCATTTATGCCGGCATAGCTCTTTGGAGTATTTCATAGCCATGGCGGTCGCTTTGTTGAGCTTGATCTTATGCGCCGTCGCCCTGCTTCTCCTGAATCTTGTTAACGCTTGTAGTCTACTGGCCCATAGGTTCAGAAGGTGGGTGTCCGGTGTCGGATCGCCTTGTTTGACATTAACTTGGGTTCTTGCCTCCTTCATCGCCTTGCAGATACTTTCCTCGATGTCTTCGTGCCGCTCGAGGCTGCTTAGAATTAGCTCCCGGAATCCGTCCCATTTTATGATCGGTCGAAGCTCCTTATCTTTCCGCCCACTCGGGTGTGTTACTGTGACCTCGATGGGGTAGTGGTCGCTGCCCTGTGTGTCCCTCCTTGGTGTCCATTGGATGTCAAGGCGCTCTGTGGCCCACGTGAGATCTGGTGTAGTGTCCTTCTGGCGTTGTTGTTTGGCTAGTCGCGTCTTGACCCCTTGTTCATTGCGGAGTTCAAGCCCGGCTGTTTGCATGGCTGCGATGATGTCTCGGCCTTTCTTTGTGTTGGTGTCGTATCCCCATTCGCGGTGTTGTGCGTTAAAGTCCCCTCCGACGATCAGTGGGTCTCCATCCGCCAGCTCGGATAGCTTTCGGATCCATTCTGCCGTCTCTCCATGTTTTAGGGTGGTATTGGGCTTTATGTAGACAGATTCCACCACCAGTTTGAGTTTACCTCGCTTTAGTCGGACAGCGACTACCTCCCTCTTGTCCGAGCAGAGTGCAGTGGTGTCTAGCTGCGTCTGTGGTATGTTTTGGACTATGCAAACTGCCACCCATCCCTTCTTTTCAATGGGATTCTTCTCCCTGTAGCTTGGCTTAGATTTGATGGTCGGAGTTAGGTAAACGTTGAAGCCGGTGATTGTCATGTCCGGTGTTTTAGTCTCCTGCAGCAGCAGAATTTCTGGTGGCGCATTTCTTTCGAAGCGGAGCTTGAGCTCCGCTGCTCTTGCCGAGAACGTGTTGCAATTCCACTGTAGGATCCGTGTCGATGCCATCTTGGTCTGTCCGGGTTCGTTAGTTCTATCTGCTATGCTTGAGTTCAGCAATTTCCTTTTTAATCTCTCCGAGTACTTGGAATACCATATTAAATCCCATTTCCACGTCTTTCTCGAATTTGGCGATTTTGGATTCTTGCTTCGCGAACCTTGCTTCGAGCGCTTGTACTTCCTTCCTTCAATCTGGTTGTTCGGTGGACTTCGCCTTCGTGCGCTGGGCCCATTCTGGGATCCAGTTTGGGGCTGCCATCTTCTCATTGGAGTCAATTTGGCTTTCCTGGGTTGGGAGGAATTTGAATGACCTCCTGCTGTGTGTTTTGTTGGCCGCTAAGTTGGGCCTGTGACGTGGAAGTTGCTTTGGCTGCTGCCGCGTAACTTTCTCTCGGTAGCTTCGGCTGTGGTGGCTTTGCGGGCTACTTCTTTTCTGGGATCTTCCTCTTGGGACAATTGTTGCTGGTTGCCACATGGGCCCCACCGCAGTTCTTACACTGTGGAACCCTTGTGCACTCCTCCATCTCTTCTTCGTGGATGTGCCCGCATTGGTCGCATCTGCTCTCTTTGCTTGGGCATACGTCCGTTTTGTGCCCAATGTTGTGACAATTGAAGCAGACTATTGGTCTTGGACGGCACGGTTTCACGATGAACACTTCGCGGCAGAACATGACTTTCTTTGGCAGCCAAGTTCCCTCAAAAGTGATCACCACAGCGTTTCCTTTCTTGCCCATAAGGCGGGCGTAGACTACTTTGGCCGTTCTGCATTCCAAGTCCGGTAGTAGCGTTTCGGGTGTCTCGTCGCTGTTATCACCGTGCAAGTAGATGACACCGCGTACTTGATCGCTCCCGATTGCCTTGTATGGGCTTAAGGCGTACGAGTCTTCGCCTTTCGTGATCTCCGTGACTTTTAGGAGATTTTCGATTATCTCTTCGTTCCGCGTTGTTAGCGCAATAGTGTTCGTCTTCGGCTGAATTTGAATTTTGTAGTCATCAGAACTGGCGATTCCCGTCTTTTCAACCGCTGTTGTTATATCTCGGGTCTTGAAGTCCTTGACATTCTTTTTGCATATCGCTTTTAGTACCACTGTCTGGGTTGACGTGGGATTTTCGCGCCTATCTTCCTCAGATGATGTTCTCGGTTTTTGGACTGTCGAACACCGGCGTTTTCGTCGGCGTTTACTTATATATATTTCAAACCCTTCGTCTTCGGGGTTCTCCTCCGAGAGGGCGGTTCCTAAGCTGTTAGGCTTAGCTTGTCGTTCTTCTGAAGTTGCATTTTCTGGTTTCTGTAATTTCTGTAGTGGTGGAAATTGGGAAGTATCTTGAGAACTCACCTCTTGGGATTCCATGGCGTTCCTTTGCTGGCTTGCCAACCAGCCTGGGGTCAATGTTCCTTGTATGTAGCTGTGCAAGAGTGTGGTTATCAATTTGCCGATATCCTCTTTGGTGATTCCCAATTTTCCGAGGAGTCCAGCGTCAAGGTCGATGGCTGTGGTCCTGGTGGGTTCAAGCTGGCTGCTGCGCTTTCACTTCGGCTTGTTGACTGCGCGTTCCCGAAGTCAGGGCTGCTGCGGTGTCCATCTTTTCTGGCTCCGAACTCGTCGAAATTGACCCTGTCGGTTGCAAAATCAGCGGGCGGAGCGTCGTCGAAGGTCCTTGGTGTTTTGTGACACCTTCATAAACGTGGCACTGTTTCGGGGGTGTCGGGACCCCCTAACGATGCCACGGAGCGTCCAGGTTCGATCTTCAAGGTAGTTGGAAGTCCAAAAGCTATAGAAAGCGCCAAACATAGAAAATTATCAGGAGCCGAAAATTCCGTGTTCCTTTGCCAGGGCACTTCGTCGTCGTCCACCAAGGACTACCATAATACGGGGCTGTAAGAAATGAAAAGTGGGGTTGAAGAACATTTTTGAAAAATATCAATATTGTTTCTACTGTTTTTTTGGATAAGTGTATGAAAAAAGTAACGTGAAAGTAATTTGTAACGTAACGAGTAAAGTAATCCGTTACTTTAGAGCGAAAGTTATTTGTAACGGCAATCCATTACATTTCAGGGTCGGTAATTTATAATTCTAATTCATTACATTTTTTAAGTAAAGAGCACAAGCCTGATCTAAATGAAGGAACCAGGTGATTTTAGTGAGGTAAGTATAAAGTGGCATTAAATATATATGTTTATAAAGCAGAGGCGCCAAGACAGTAAAGTTTGATCGGCTGCTGAAGTATTAATAAGTTCAAAATAAGCAGAAAGCCTCGTGTACTTTTTTTATTAATCTTTTCACCCCCCGTCACATGGGCGCTGCCATCTTGAAATCCCATGACGCGGCTGTCGTAAGGTGGCTTCAAGTCGTCGCTCCTCTCTCCCTCTGCGCTTCCTCGAAAGTGTTGTATTCGTTTTTTTTCGACGCGTTTTACCGTGATTTTTGCCTTGCTTTGTGACGTGTCGTCCGATTCCTATTTATACTACCTAACTGCATGCCCTCATTATGTGCACAGCTTCTGCACTTGAATTTTAAACACGTGTTGACTATTGCACTGTCAGCGTTCCCACTGGCGCACATTGAGTATGCAGATGCCTCTAAGACACACGATGGTCAAGAGGCCAATTATTTATGACAGCGCAAATATTTCTTAAGTGATACTGGCTAACTTATAGTGGCGCAATAAAAAGCGTATGGTATGTCATGACCACACATTTATGATTTAAAGAGGAAGGCAAATTTAGTCAGGGAAACGAGTCACTATGTGTGTTTCTTTAAAGCAACGTGCTCTGTCTTCGTAGCAAATCCGAAGCAGTTCCCTTTGATTATATGGTGGAATCATTTCTGCGGCATAGACATTCGTTTGATCTGTTTATTTATGATTTCAAATGAACTATACATTATGGTCGGTCTCCTGACTGCAGTTCATTGTTTTCTTAATTGATATCCATTTCTATCGAATTTTTTCGACACAAAGGGTAGGGCTTCTCGGGTGATAACACGTGTCAACGACAGTTTGTGAGTGCCTGACAGAACCAACTGAGGCTCGCAATATGTGACGCCGAAAAGAAGTCGTCTGTGTAGAAATCATTCGAGTTCAGCGTTGTTGATGTCGGATTTACTATCGACGCTGCCGAAAGTAAAACGCTTATCTTTTCAAACAAAATCGTTCAGCCTTTCCACTCTCGTGAAGAAGGAAGACTAGCGGAGCTGTACTCGATACATTGTGTGCTTCTTCTTCGTCGTCTGTTTTCGCGCTGTTTCCTACGATGAATTCCCACAAACGCGCCCAACTAGTCATTCTTCTATTATAGTTGGAAAGGTTGCCGCCACCTACGAGCGACGGCGGAAATCATACAGATTGTGTGCTTGCCGCCGTCGCTTATAGATGGCGGTAGCTGTCCAGGCGGGTTTGTGTCGACATACACGGACACGATCCTGGGGAACCTAGCCCTTAACAGCTCCGCTGTAATAAATATCTTTGTACGCAAACCCATGAAGTGGTTCCTAGCATTTTACTCGAGTCAAGCATGCCGGCGGTCCATTCTCTTGCGCCATTTAATTTTATTTCGCAAGTTATAAGGAAGAAGACGTCAGTCTTTCATTGACGGGTTTGTCACTTATCTTATATTCGCAGTACGTTCTAAAAATGTTGGCATAACAAAGTTTCCTAAAGTCAACTTTTTTAAGTGCTGCTAATGAATACTTTAGCAGGCTTGATAGTTGAAAAAATGTTCTACTTGGCTTAGGATGAACCATCAAAACATCTCAAGTGCACCTCGAAAACATAACAGTCAGCACTAAACTTGCGACTTCATCTGTTTTCTGCGATTCAGCCCATTGTTACTCAGGTCGTCGATTGGCATTTTGACTGTGCCTTCTTGCATTAGTCTCTTCATGTTTATTTTTTACAAAAACTAGTATCAGCGGGTACGCCCAGTACGGTCGTAGATATCCGCAATCCTCCCCCGGCATCATTTCAGTCGTTTCGCCGCCGAATCAGACCGAACGAAGAACATAATCAGATCGTGTTCATAAAAACGTCCACAATTTAGGTTGTTAACTACAGAGTAGTTTTCAAGGTCGCCCATCAACACTGTATCATTGGTTCTGTACCACGAGGGATACATGTATATCACAAAAGTAAGTGAAAACGACCTAACACAGCCGCGAGCCCGCTGTAACCGAAACCAACAAAAGTGAAGCCAGCTTATGGCGCCGCGTCTGTCAGCGCCCTCTGTTCACCGGTCTCGT
Source organism: Ixodes persulcatus (assembly GCA_013358835.2). NCBI lineage: Eukaryota > Metazoa > Arthropoda > Arachnida > Ixodida > Ixodidae > Ixodes > Ixodes persulcatus. Next base: position 87,204 of record JABSTQ010007512.1, read on the forward strand.
AGCTACTGAGATGAAAAGGTCTATACCTCCGAATTATCAGATCTTATTAAATACTTTACCGCAGATAAATTATCTGTTTAGCAAAATGGGAACTGCCATCACCTGAAACATAAAATATTGCAATGTTTGCAACAAAATAATTCATCAACGACATTAAATTTTGGTTCGAAAAGTTTTGTGGGTATAAAAAGAAATAAGAGGAATTACACATTTAGCAAAGTTGGAAAATATACTATAGATTTAACCAAAAAGACATTCCTGCCGAAAATATGTGCTTTTCGAGCAGTATTTGGGGAGTTGTACTGAACGAATAGAAAAAAAAGCTATCGTCGACATCTGCTTATGTGCCCTCTTAACGAAAGCTCAAACAGAAGGTAAATTGCTGAATGCTATAGCGACTCCTCTCAACCTGGTGATCCCTAGTGACACCATTGAACGAGCGCACAGGCTTGGCGCATTCTCAGTCAATAAATGCAGACCTATCATAGTCAGATTCTTGTCATTTAAAATGAAGCAACAAATTTTATTCTCAAGTGCTAAACTGAAGCCTAGCGGCATAACTGTCAGCGAAGATTTTTCACCCGCTACGATACATGCTAGGAAGAAGCTTGTGGAATTTGGCAAATCACACAACGGTACATTTAAATTGCGCTATAACAAGCTCTTTATGAACAACAAGCGTTTTAGTTATAATCCCCTTATCACCAGTATCTGTGAGCACGAGTCTAGTACTCGGGTTTATCAAAAACCAGCTGATAACGACGTAACTGATTCGGCTTCCGACGTCCGGCAATGACGAGTCGTGAGGGGCAGTGGCTTGTCATCGTTGCCAAAAAAAGTTTCTGTTCTGTTTACTAATATTAGTAGCATTCTTCCAAAAAGGGACGATTTATGTTCTGTTATCGATTCCACTGATGCTGACAATCGTTTTGACTGAAACCTGGCTTTCGGCTAAGGTTGATAACGGCGAACTTTTCAATTGTAACAAGCGTTTCAGTGTGTACCGACATGATAGAGGCCAAAAGTGTGGTGGGGGCGTCTTGATTGCTGTGTCTGACCGCTTTGAATCATCCCTCGTTGATATATGTAACAACTTGGAAATTGTGTTTGTTCATCTTCGCTTGCACCCCTCGGGGTTGATTTTGGGAGCCTGTTATCGTCCCCCGTCCAGTAGCTCTAACTTCGTTCAAGATTTATATGATGCTATCAATAAAGTTTCTGTTCGTTTTCCTAGTCTCCAACTAATTTTACTGGGCGACTTTAATTATACTAACATAGCGTGGTTGAGCGAACAACCCTTTTCGAAGCCTTTTTCGAGGGAATATTACGACTTTTTACATATATGTCTTGATTTCAATTTTTCGCAACTCGTTACACAACCTACGAGAATCACTTCATCTACATCAAACATTCTAGACCTTATTTTTTCTACTGTGCCCGACATTGTTTCTTCTGTATCCTGCCTGCCTGGCTTGAGTGACCACTCATTGATTCATTTTGAGCTTAAGGGTTCAGTATCTCGTACTGTTGATAATACGAAACGCGTCAGAGATTATGAGAGCAGACTTCGAATCAATTAATCGTGAGTTGTGCCCTTTCTTAGATGACTACTTACCACAATTTTCGTATCGCTCCCTGGAAGAAAATTGGAATCTATTTAAGTGCAAAGTTGATTCTCTCATGAGCACTTTCATATCGCTAAGATCCGTTACTTATAATTGCCAGTCTCCATGGTTTAATCAATCCCTCAAACGATTGTCTAACAAGAAGAAACGTCTTTTTCGATCTGCGAAAAGCTCTAACTCTCAGCAGCGTTGGGACGCCTATGCGTCCGCAGCTAGTGCTTATAAGACAGCCATTACGAACGCCAAAGATGTGTTTTTCAATGTTACCTTGCCCAGAATGCTGATTTATAATCCCAAGCAATTCTGGAACTCTGTAAATAAGAATGATAGGTGTGCCGTGTTCTTAGAAATGCCGATGGTGATAATATTGCTAGCAGTGATTGTGCAAGGGTTTTCAACGAAATGTTTGTGTTGGCGTTTTCTTCGTCTCAGATTTCTTGTATTCCTGAATTTTCTATCAATGCATATTTTCCAATGGATCCAATTTGTATTGACACTATAGGCATAGCCAATGTGATCGATACTCTCAAAATGTCGTCGTGTGCTGGTATGACAACATCATTTCTAAATTTCTGAAAAATACGAAAATGTATAGTGCATTTTATCGAAACTTTTTGAGCAGTCTTTGGAGCTTGGTTTTATGCCCGACGATTGGAAGATTGGGAGTGTGATTCCTTTGCATAAATCAGGTGACAAACATTCCCCAACGAACTATCCTTCAATCTCGAACACTAGCATACCCTGTAAAATTTTTGAACATATCATATACTCTCACCTTGCCAATTTTTTAGAGTCTAACTCTTACTTCTGTAATGCTTAACATGGCTTCCGGAAATCATTCTCTTGTGAGACTCAGCTCTTGTGTTTTACCCATGACCTTCATTCCATTCTTGACTGCGGCTCTCAGGTAGACTGTATTTTCCTAGATTTTTCTAAAGCCTTCGACAGGGTCCCTCACTTCCTCTTTATTCAAAAGCTTATCAAACTTAATTTAGACTCTAAAGTCGTTGCATGGCTGCGTTCGTTTCTTACTAATCAATCGCAGTTTGTAACTGTCAATTATGTGGATTCCCAACCTTCACAAGTCACTTCAGGTGTTCCCCAGGGCTTTGTTGTGGGGCCCCTCTTATTTCTTATCTATATTATCGACCTACGTAACAATGTATGCTCATATGCCAGTCTGTTTGCAGATGACTGTGTTATTTATCGTGAAATTGCTAATGCCTCTGACATATCTCTCCTACAGTCTGATGCTAACTCTATTTCTGAATGGTGTCGCTTGTGGTGCATGAAATTAAATACTGCTAAATGTAAATACATGCGTGTGTCTCGTCTTAACACAAAACGTCCTGTTTACTCCATTGATGACGTTCCTCTTGAGAATGTGCCATCCTACAAGTATCTGGGAGTGCACATAACTTGTGATTTATCCTGGAAAGCTCATATTGACCATATCGTTAACAATGCTAATCGCTTGCTTGGTTACCTTAAAAGAAACTTTTTCCTCGCGCCTATGTCATTAAAACTGATTTTTTACAAAACTCTTGTTCGGAGTAAGCTTGAATATGCTGCGTCTATCTGGGACCCCGGTCTTGAATCGCTCATTTCTGAATTAGAATCCATCCAAAATCGTGCTTCTCGCTTTATTCTTTCTAATTACCATCGTACCGCCAGCGTAATCGTAATGAAAACCAATTTATCCTTGCCTAATCTTTCATTGCGCAGAAAAGCGTCTCGCTTGTGTTTGTTCCACAAAATATATAATCATAATTCATCTCTCAAGCAAAGGCTACTAACACCACCCCATTATCTCTCAGCACGGAACGATCATAGATTCAAAGTTGGCATTCCATCCTGCAGGACTAACGCATATTATCATTCCTTTATTCCCAGCACCTCTTTGTATTGGAATCACCTTCCCATGGATGTTGCCGAAATCGTACAGAGCAAGAGTTTCAGAAATGCAGTGACTAACATGTATTGCTCCACACAACCATAGTCCTCCTGCCGTTTTGCTGTTGTGTATTTTTTCTATGTGTTTTTTTTATATACCCACTCCCCTCTGTAACGCCTTTGGCCCTGAGGGTAAAATAAAAAAAATAAATAAATAAAGAGCAGCATAAAATTGTGTTACCTTTAATGGTCCTTTCACAAAATGGGAACTATTGGAACAAGTAAGTGTTCGCGGATCCCTTTTGACGACTTAATAATTATCTACAAAGAATGTAAAACATAGGTTATACCAGAGGGAAGAGGGTTATATTACTCGTCAAATAAGAGTAGGAGTAGCGAGCATCCGAAGAGCACCGAAATTGTCATAGTGGGACCTTGGCCTTAACCCCAAACATCAGCGCCTACGACTCGCGGCATTACGATCCGTGTTCCTTAGAGTCGAACTATTCACCACTCACCACTTAAAAACTTAATACGAAATGACATCTACGTAAAACACATGTCTCCCATATCCATAACATTTGTTTTCCCAGCATTGTAATATTTACAACTGTTTTGTTCCTTTTCTGTATCTATTTGCAACACGGTTGCTTTGTTATAGACCGTTTTGCGACGTAAACGAGATTTGTCAAGCGAACAACTGTTGGTTTTTTGCTGCCTCCGTACACCTGAGCTTGTATAGATGCGAATAAAATCATTGATTAAGTGATTGATATTTTCCTCGAGCGGAGCTGAAGGATAACCTCGCGTGGCGTGGTTTGTTTTGAAGCCTAACTTTTAGCCAAAGCAGGCCTTGCCGTATACGTAGCAGACGGCATTCTGAAGGTGGTGCGGATGAAGCTGGTTTGAGAAGCTGCGTTTATCTGTGCGCCTATCGATATTCATTGACTATAGCAGACAGAATTTATTGTGCGGAAGGAGACGGTAGTGTGGCAAAAGCAGGTACGTGCTCAGGGTCTTTCGCTACATGTGCTTTTTAATTGGCACGATATAAACAAAAAATATAAAAACAAAAGCGCCACGTACTTTGACGAGCTTTACACGAAACGCATGTTTCCTTTTACATCGACGTTTTTTTTTTTTTTTTTTTTTAACTGGGAGATGTAGCTAAATATGAAACTGCCGGGCACGTTATGCGGAGGAGAGAGTTGCAAGATTGATGGCGAGTTCTAAAGTTCGGAGATATTGATAAAGGTGCCAGTGAACTAGTACAATCGCCATGGCAGTTGCAAAGAATGAAATACTACCGGTTCTGACACTTTTTTATTAGCAAGGTGGATTCTTTTGGCTGAAGTTCGGGTCTCTAAGCTCTGTCCGCATATACTCTGCTACAGCCTCTGTGCGCCAGAATCCCACAGCTTGGTTCAGGTATGTTGCATTGGCGCAGGTGTTCTCCCAGTCCTCGAAGTGCAGGTCGAAAAGGGCCACTCCAAAATTAAGTTTGCGATAACGCTTCGTAAGATTGCACATCTGAAAGCAAGCAAGGTTTAGACTATTCAATCTGAGCTCGTTACTATATTTACAGAGTGTCTGACGAAAGCAAGTCAACATATATCTAAAAAAACAAGCCACATTTAACAATGCAAAGAGAAACCCTGGGATGGTATGCGGTGTTTGAATCAGTACACTGATCTCACCAAGCATAGGCACACGCTTGAAGCTGCCATAACATAATTTCCCTCGACGCATTGCGGTAGTGGTATAGTAGCAAAACTGGCTGGTGAGATCGGTCTTTTAGGCTCCTTGTATTTTAAAATGAATACCTTTTTATAAGTCTGGGATTCGGTTACATGCCCCTTTTTTGTTTTGTTCGTCGTAAGCATTGAACACACATCACGAAAACCAGGTTTTCGTTTGCAGTCGTTCCACTTGGGACAAAATATACACAGCGGGACGAAGCGGGACGACCGGGATATCATCGCTGGCTGCGATTGGTCAACGCCACGCTGCTGGCCAATCGCAGCAGGTGGCGATATCTTCGTTCCGCTTCGTTTTGCCCCGTGTAGATGAGGGCCCTCGGTAGAAGGTCCAGAACGTGACGAACGGAACCACGCCGCCGGATCGAGGGATGCAGCACCCACTCCAGAAATCTGAGAGGGTCACTCGCAGCGCGTGGCCAAGACACGAAGAGTGACACAGTGAAGTCTTCGAGCGTGGGCGCATCGCGTCCGGCCGCGTTGTCACGTTTTGCTAGTTCTGAAACACAGTGCACTGCCTCCCTGAGTTCAAACCATACTATAAACAACCTCCTGCAGGTTCACTTTGCTGAACTTTTTACGGAAAAACTAATCACTTTGATTAAAGGCATGAAGTAGTCGGTCAAATGACAAAGCTTAGGGTATCATCAAAAGTGAACATATCAAAAATAAAAATTGTTTACAATTCTCTTTAACGCCGAATGAGAGCGCAGCTCTTGAGGAGGAGATGGGCAGGGTACGGAGGGGAAGGTATGCCCCTCCTCCCTCTCCGTACCTTCCCCTCTTCCTCTCCTGCTCTCCTCCCATTTAGTGGGAAATTGTCGCACAATTTCGCGCTAAATTAAGCGAAAATGTCCGCGCTAAATTTTGCGGGTAATTCACCAACATTTTCCCGCTAAATTTGGCGGGAAATATAGCCAGAATGACGTCACGTTGTTTTACATAGATAGGCCGTGCGAACGATGTCCACGGTGTAAAATATGGAAAATTGCGTTTACTTAGCAGATATGTACAACGCTAACCGCTGCCTCGATCGTCTCGATGTCCTCCGTCCTCGCACCTCTCTTTCCGGCCTTACTCGTCTTCAGTCCTTCGTCGTGGGCACATTCCCCCTCTTCGTCTACAATATTCCTCACACTCCGGGGCCCGAGGTGGGAATTTCAAGGGGGTACAAACGCTGCACAGGCCTGACAATTTCAGTCCCTTTTGGTAGCTTTACCTTACATGCCCGTACTACACCATCTTTTTCTTGAATGCGTTCCATAATGACCCCAGTTTTCCAGAACAGTTTTTGCACACTATTATCATGAATTATTACTACATCACCTATTTTTAGGTTATGAGTGTGCTGCACTTCTCGGGAGTGAAAACTAAGGAGCACAAGTAAGTATTCATGCCGCCATCGTTTCCACACTACATCACCTATTTTTAGGTTATGAGTGTGCTGCACTTCTCGGGAGTGAAAACTAAGGAGCACAAGTAAGTATTCATGCCGCCATCGTTCATCCAAAGATTGAGGATTTCTAGCTGAGCCTTTGACTTATCTGAAACCTCTGTAGGATTTCTAGCTGAGCCTTTGACTTATCTGAAACCTGTATAGGAGATAGAATGCGACATCCTAACAAATATTAAGACGGAGTCAATACGTCTGGCTCATTGAAACTAAAGTAAGTGAAAGTGATCGGTCTGGAATTCACAACCGCTTCGGTTTCAGACAGCAAGATGCCCGGCTGTTGCAGATCGAAAGACACCTTCCCCAATAACTTGCGAAGGCGCGTCTCACATTCCAAATGAGCCTTTCCCAGAAACCGTCCCACCACCGCGCTCTTTCTGCGATATATCTCCACGTTACATGATGACTAGCATAGTAGTTTTTCACTTCATCTTCTCTCAGCAACTGGTGCATTGCAGCTAGTTCTCTTGACGCTCTTTTAAAAGTTGCAGCGTTATCCGAGTACACAACTCGCGGGGTGCCACGCCTGGCGTAGAATCGTCTAAAAGCCATAAGGAAAGAGTCTGCCGTAAGGTCTACAACAAGCTAAGATGAATAGTTCTAACGACAACACAAGTGAATAGCACAAAGTACGCTTTCACTACGCTACAGTTTTTCACGAAAATGAATCCGGCAAAGTCTACTCCCGTAACTTCGAAAGGACGAGAACTTGGGACTCTGTCGCTTGGAAGGGGAGCCATCGGCGCACTTGCCACTTTAAGGTGGAACCGGGTACAAAGTAGACAGGTTCCAGTAACCCGTTTAACATCTTGTCGTGCACGCGTGACCTCAAACCTAGTGCGCAGAACAAATAAGGTGTCACCGACCCCTCCGTGGAGCACCGCCCTGTGAGCATGTAGAACTATCAGTCTTGTCACAGAATGTTCACCTGGAAGTAGTACGGGGCTTTTCTCGTTGTAGGACACCGCCGCGTTTTGTAGGCGGCTCCTAATTTGGACGAGTTCATCGTCAATAAAAGGATGGAGGTCTCGTATTGGCGAAATATTTTCCAGGTTTTCTCTTTTCATTAGTTGTGGCATTTCATTTACAAATGCTTCTCACTGTACTTGACGTAACCAGACGTTTTTGGCTGCTCGAAGTTTCTGGGCCGTAAGTGTACCTTCACGACAAGTCATCGGTGAACGAAAGTTGTCTGTGAAACGCTTTATCCAAGCTGTCACTCTTGTCATCTTGTTCCAGGTGCTGAACTTGTCAGGGCTGAAAATCGGCTCATTTGCCACGCTCACGTGAACTGGAACATCACGTTAAATGGTTAATATCGCATCATTATCCAGGTCTGTAGACTCGACGGCAGCAGTTATCCCAGGCTTGGATTCCTCAGGTCCTCTCCACCAGAGGTCGTTAGTTAAAAGGTCATTTGCGGGGAGTCCTCTATTCAAGGGATCCGCTGGATTCTCATTTCCAAGGCAATGGTTCCAGTGGGATGGATCCGTTGCCGTCTGTATTTTTGTCACTCTATTAGAAACAAACTGTTTCCACTTGGCTGCAGAATCTCGGATCCAACATAGAGTGACAGTTGAGTCGGTCCAGAAGTAGTAAATCATTTTCCAATGCTTGTTTGCCAGCGTCTCTTTAGGGAACTTTAATAAACGAGCAGCCAAAACTGCCGCAACTAGTTCCAAGCGAGGAAGGGTGACATGTTTGATAGGAGCTACCCTACACTTTGAGAGCAACTGTTGGACGCTCACATTTCCGGTTATATCCTCGGTCCTGAGGTAGGCCACTGTGCCATAGGCACCCGAACTGGCGTCTGCAAACACGTGAAGTTGGTGGAGTGCAGAGCTACCTAAAAAGCTCTTCAACCCACATCTGGAAATCGAAAATGTCTGTAACGCCTTGAATACTTCACACCATTCGTCTTATTCTTTCTGTAATGCATACTCCAGGCATGTCTTCTTCCCAGTCCGTGCCGTGTTCCCAAATCTTCTGGAAAAAAATTTAATCCTGATGAGAAACTGAGACAACCATCCCAAAGGGTCAAACAGTCGCGCTGTCGTCTGAAGAACAAAACGCTTAGTGTGATCCTTGTCTTAGAGGAACTGCAGCACTGTTTCGACATTAAAATGAAGCTCCTCGGTGTCGGTATTCCACAAAAAAACCGAGGACCTTTCTTGCTTCCGAGGCCGGAGACGTTACAGCTCCCTTTCCAATGTGTCGTTGAAGCTCCTCGTCGTTTGTGGTTCATTTCTGAAGCGTCATGCCAGCTTCCTCAAGGATAACTTTAGCTTTTTTGTAGACACGAAATGCCTCGTTTGAAGTCGAAGCTCCCGTGACAAGATCGTCCACATAAAAGTTCTCGCAGAGCAGCCTCGTTGTGTTTTGAAAAGCTACATCGATACGCTTGAAATGGTGTTGTAATGTGGCAGTCAGTAGAAAGGGACTTGCCGTCGTTCCGAAAGGTACGCGACTCATTCGATACTCTTCCACTTTAGGCAGGGGATGGTCTGTCTTTGGCATGTGCTCAAACCACAGAAATCGTAGAGCGTCTCTGTCGTTTTCTTTAATAAATATCTTAAAAAAAAGCCTTTTGAATATCTGCCATGAGCCCTATCTTGTGCAGCCTGTAGTTCACGAGCGTCTGCACTATATCATTGGTCAGATTCGGCCCTTTCTTCAGGTGATTATTCAGTGAAGCTACCCCAAGTGCATGGGATGAGGCGTCAAAGACGACTCGCAGTCTTGTCGTTGTGGATGATTCTCTTACGACAGCCTTATGAGGCATGTAGTAACACTTGTCAGGTGTGCTTTGGCCGCGAGTTAATTTTTCTGCATGTCCATCCACTTCGTATTGCCAGACAGCTGCGTCATACTGCTGGATCATCTCTGTATCTGCGATGAGCCGTCGAACCAAACTGTATAGCCGCCTGACTGCAACCGCATGGTTGTCACAGATTCACGTTAAGGTTCTTCCAAGAAAAAGGTACTTCAGGTACTTCATACCTTCCGTATTTAAAAGCAATTTCCTTGCTGAATTGTTGGAGAACTTCGCTGTCGTGGTTGATGTTCGTTGAAGCGTCAAATATTCCAATGCTTTTGAGCTGCCAGAATTGCTGGAGCGTGTCGTAAACTTCCAATTCGACGCCGTTTGTTTGGAGAACACAGATATGTGTTCCAGCTTCTGTGAAAACGCCGCCGCCAGATGTCACGGGTCCATGGAATGTCCAACCAAGCTTCGTGTTTATAGCCGCCAGGCACTTGTCCTCGTCATGCAAACAGACTTCGTTTGGGAGGAATTTCCACATCTGGTCCGCTCCCACAAGTAAGCTGATGCCAGCTTCTCCCTTGAGTCCAGGAATTAGCAGGAAGCCAGCGATATGCCGTCCTTCCTTGGTCAGCTTATGGACTAAAACTGTGCAGCGGGAGCTTCAATTAACTCCTCACAGATAAATGGAACTTCAATTGCTTCGATTTCGTGCTGAAAATGGCTGAACTGGCTTATCAGGGCTACTTGTACTAAGTTGTATTTCCTTCTTGGTGCTCCGTTAGATCCTCCAAAAGCTTTGATCGACAAGTGAACCGTTTTTACAGTGCGTAATCCCAATTTCCTCGACACGTCTTCTCTTATGAAAGTTCTCTGGCTCCCGTTGTCGGAAAGTCGTCTGATGTAGCACAACTGTCTTCCGTTCAACAACCATACTCGAAATGTCTCTAATAGCAGCTGCTTATCCACTGAGCTCGTGGATGCATCCTTGGCAGCCACGCGCCTGATGGCGCTCCCTTTTTCGCGTAAGCTTTTCTTCGCTTTGTACATCGAATCGCAAACAACAGTAGCGTGCCTGCCCCTGCATTCTGAGCTGTGTACGTTACGGCGGTAGTCACTCTCCCGATGTCCAATAGCAGTACATTTAAAGCATCTACCTGCCCTTACTAGCCGACTTTTCTTCTCCTGCAGATTGATTTCAGGAAAACAGTTCTCGGTGGTGTGCGTTTGCGAAAGGCAAAAACAAAGAAACAAACAAACATTCACTTTGCTGTTTAGCCGCGTCACTATGAAGTACCGCCGCTGAGGTAGAGGGCTGCTGTGTGAGCGTAGTGTGTCGTCCAGCAGACGTTTGGTTTGGTGAGTGCGACGAGCCCAGTTTTGTCACTGGCTTCCACTTCTATACGCAGATAGCAGAAGGGTAGTTCAAGCTCTGCTTCTGACGACTATGTCACTTGGGATTGCATTGGTAAGACCCTCTAGTAACATTGCTGCGCACGACAGCTCCGGCAGACGCAGCGCTTTTAGGCCTCTCACGTTAATCTGTACGCTCTCCAGGAGTTCCCTTAGTTCAGTGACGTCACCAGATGACTTGACTGGCTTCAGCGTTCTGAGGTTGGCAAGGTACGTTTGCTGGATAATTTTTACGCTTCCAGATCGGTTTTTAAAATTTCGATTGCGACGCAGTAGGATGCCCAGCTCACCTGGATTCCTGCAATGACTTTCGCTGCGGGCCCACTCAGCAGAGTCTTCAGGTAGTGGTACCAATTCATTTTGGTCAAGTGGTTGTTTTCGTGAACAGTATGGCAAAACATAACTTAAAAGGACTGCCATTGGGAAACGGTTCCGTCAAAACGAGGAAGCTCCAGTTTAGGAAGCCTTGCACCTACCCGCCCTGGACCTCCGTGATCGCCGTGATCTTTCGTTCGTGAGCTGGGAGCGAGTGGGAAGTCGTCGTTTTGTTGATAGATTCCTCGGGCCGGTGGGCCTGGAGCTTGGAGCGATTCAATGTGATGGCGGAGCAGCGCCAAGCTCGCAGCTGCGTTGTCCTCGTATTCGCTTATTGAAGCGAAATTTTCTGCAGCCTGTTCGTCCGTGAGGAAGGCCTATAGTTACTCGTTGAGCTTCTGCAGGCCTTCATTGCAAGTCTTCAGTCTATCGTGCGAAACCCGCAGAGCAGGAAGGCTGAGCTGATTGGAGTAGATGACTTGTCTTGCTTCGGTTCGTAGGTGGGTATGCAGAGCCCGCTGGGTGGTTCGCTTGCTTTTCACGCGTTCCACGTCGTTAATGGTGACGATCTTTCCTCTCGGTTGGGTCAGTAAGATAGCGGAGTCCCGGGTTTCGGCACCAATGTTTTACATAGATAGAGGAACGATGTCCACGGTGTAAAATATGGAAAATCGCGTTTACTTAGCAGATATGTACAACGCTACCGCAGCCTCGATCGTCTCGATGTCCTCCGTCCTCGCGCCTCTCTTTCCGGCCTTCCTCGTCTTCAGTCCTTCGTTGCGCGCAGATTCCTCCTCTTCGTCTACAATATTCAACAACGTCACGTGACGTGACATCATTTTGTGAAATATGGCCGTGTGCCGTAGCACGTGATGTCATGTGTGACGTCATCATAAGAAATGTCCCATAATGCAACGCGCAGTATCGCCGACGCCGCTGAACTGGGAAATGGGCGCCTAAAAGCTGCGTTCTAAAATAAAACGCGCGGGGAGCCACAGCGAGCAATGGAGACGTCATTCTAATTGCTCTTGCGCACATCGCGTTTTTTTCGTCTATGTAATCGAATGCTAACCCTCATCATTCGCCTGGATCCCTTTGTTGTTCGCGGTGACGTAGTATTTTTCAGCTCTCTATAACTTCTTTATTTTTGTGGACTGAATTAAAAATATCTATCCCTACAACTAATACGACGTACATTATTGTCTCGAGTATGAAAGTAAAATGTTTAGGATATAGGTTCAGTTTTTCAGATACTCAGTATGAACGTTTAGGCTACTTGAAGGTCATCTAATTTGTGTATAAGAGGTTCGTGAATTAAGGAGAGACGAACACTTTTGATTCGTGCCCGACAAAGGAACTAATTCTTTCGAGAAACCTATGCGCAAAGAAATGCCGGCGCATGTACAAGGTGTCACAAAAAAAAATTTACACATTCTTTTTTACCGCAAAAATAAACTAGGCATCGCCGAACGCTCATTCTCCGCCCGAAGGTAGCGCTAGAGGTCACAACCAGATGCCAAAGTTTCAGCCTGATCCGATACCTTATTCAAAAGTTTTAAGTGATTTTCTGAAAAATTTAATGGGAAAATGGCGGCCGACGGAGTTTTCGAACACATGGAGCTCTATGGCGCCAGAAACCGAAAAGGGGCGAAAATAGGCTCCATTTTCCCATTGAAAGTTTCAGAAAATCACCTATAACTTTTGAATAAGGTATCGGATCGGGCTGAAACTTTGGCATCTGGTTGTGACCTCCAGCGCTACCTTTGGGCGGTGAATGAGCGTTCGGCGATGCCTAGTGTATTTTTGCGATAAAAAAAATAAGGTGTAAATGTTTTTTGCGACACCCTGTACTTCTCCGCAGAGCACGCACTGAGCCAATCGGATGCTTTTTCGAGGAAGACTGTCCTTTGTCACTCGCATTACTCGCTTCGTAACTCACAGCGATTGATCGTCGACGGGTGTTGCGGGAAAGTCAACGCAAAGTGATTTGTTCGACCGCATTTTTCGCACGTCTTGAAAACATGAAGTGCAATATTAAAAGACCACCGCTGCAGCTACTTTCAGAAATGTGTTAGAGAAGTTAGAGAGAAGAGAAGTGTTAGAGAAGCGTTAGTTTTTCTTTCTCCACGCAATGGCAGTCGCAGTACGAATTCAAGAAACACGAACAGCCAAAACAACTGAATGTGTAATTTGGAGCAAATTATGTGCCCCGATGTTTACCGCCACGCGCTGGGGTCGGCAAAGCACAGGGCACGCGCTGAGTTCCACACATCATTAAGTTTTAGCTGTTCCCGTCCTCGCAGTGATTGGGGATGCATGTCGAGCCATTGATTGTCACGAGCACAAATCGAATAATTGTGCAGTGCTCGTTTCTGTATATGCGTCATTTAAACATTGCTTGTGCGCAGATCGCGAAGCTAGACGAGGAAATCCCACTGATCGCATTGTTGGTAGCGCCAGGAATGCGACGCTCAAAGCTTCGTCGTCAAGGTGTTTCCAAGGAGACACTGAAATAAAACATTCGCTCGCATCTTTGAAGATTAAAGTTACGCGGTGGCAAAGACGCTTCTTGGTCAGTGGCGTTGCGCGTCCCAGTCAACTCGAGCATTGAGTTGGTTCAAAAGCGCCCTCCGCGTGAAGCACATCATGTTGAACCTACCAGATGACGCTAGCACTTTTTTTTTCCGAGCAGATGCCTACCCTAACGTACACATCGCGACACTGTTAGCGCGAACATGACATCGGCGCCTTTTCGCATTATATTAGGAAAGAGTATTAGTGGGCACACAATTTTACCCCTTATATTAGAGTCCTAAATGAGCTCTTTCTATAACAATGATATCTTTGATGACAACCTTTCGGTCCTAAGAGAAAAACACAGAAAACCGGCGATCGCTTGTTCGTGCTAACAGTGTCACGCTCTGTACCTTGATAAGGACGTTTTTTTACGTGCCACGTGTCACGTGCCACGAGCGGGTGCTCCGCCGCCATTTTCTTCCAAGGGCCGCTCGATACGCGGGCCTTGTGCACTGTTGCATTTGATGCTACTTGCATGGCAAACGCAAACGCCTCTAAAGGCTATAGCCCATACTCTTTTTACCCTTAAGTGCGATCCCACCATGCATGCCGCTTTGATTCCTTTTTTACGGATTATAACTTTTTATTTATGTATTCTACAGTCATAAAGTTAATGCTATAATATTTAACATGTTAATGTTAAATAAATGTTTTTTAACGATTCTTTAATGTCTGGATACCAGGTTTGTTCTTAGCTGTCATTTTATTATCTATCTTGAATTAAATAAATTTAAGCAATGTACCGTACAGAGTGTGTAAATGGTTAAATAAGGAATAAAGTTTAAAGTAGTGTTCAGATTGCTTTTTCGTTAATATGGACGCCTCCGTTCCCCCGAACATCGTTCATAATGCGAGTTGTCGATAATAACAAGACAAAACCATGTATTTTCCCAGTTTGTCCCCCAAAATGGTGTTCATATGTCGGTGTATCTATATTAACGGGGTCCATATTACCGAGACATGACTGCATTTCCTCGAGCAATAAAAAGAAAATCGCGCTAACGAAGGAAAATAACGAGACATTAAATTAGAAGCATCTTTTGATATTTAATTGTCCAGAAACTGCTTATCGATAGACTACACGTGAAGCTCAGTATTCAATCGCAAACGTTTTTCATTCATTTACGGCAAGTTGCAGTTTTCTAATATCAAATACAGATGGCGACGCGTGTTCAAGAATAGCTTGATTTGCATTTGTCGTCATGTGTCACTTGGAACGCCACGTGAGAGACAGAAATGGCACCAGATGTGTGGGTCACAGATGCCTGGATGCACTCAGTGAGCGAGCCAGAGATGTAAAAGCAACAATCGCGAGACTGCGAGCGGACCACAGCGACGGTATGCCCAAATGAAGGTGACGACGGGAAAGAGATTCCACCATATTTGCAAATGAAATTGTTTTTGATCGCGAAATTTGTTTTCGCAATCACACTATAGTTTGCCGGAATGGTGCAAATATATTTTGTTACATAGCCGTAGAGGTGGCTTTTCACCGGAAATATCATATAAACCAATTATTGGTGGCTCTTGGGCAAAACACTGTCCTACGGGTCCCCATTTGGCGGGTTTTGATTCCGTCGGAGGTGCCCGCAATCTGACGGAGGCCTATGTGGAGCGCAAGTTTGTCCGCTTCTTGCGCAGGAGTTCCGGTGACGTCAGAACGACGCCGAGCTCTGATTGGCTCTGATTGGAAAGACAGTGGTTAAACCTCAAGGAAGCTTGCTTTGAGCATTGAGGTCCATCCACTATCCTTCAATTGGAGACAATCGCAGTTCGGCGTTTTGACGTCACCGGAACCCATGCAAAAGAAGCAGACGAACTTGCGCTCCGCATTACTGAGAAAGCGCCCTGCAACCGAAATTTTGGTTAGCACGATAAATGATCTCCAATTGGCCAAGAAATTAACAAGCTGCTGCTTCGTGCTGGGGCGTGCCGGAGGCCCTTCGTTGGTGTGACCCTAATATCTGAATTTTGTATTCGATTTACTTGAGATCAAGGCTCAGCCAACACTAAAAACCGAGGACGCCAATGAAGCAGCTACAAGATGTCATGCCGTTCATTCTTCTCGTGTTTGTGCGATCATCGGCTAAACCAAGTGTTGTGAACACGCCGTAACATTGCGTTTTTAGTGCGTATGCTCGCGTTTTCTTTGGTCTTTACATTTTTGGTTGCGTTCTTATTTTTGATCAAACAGGGCATGGTTGGTGAACTTCTGGTAGAATATTTTATATTAAAAAAGTAACACGTTAATGCGAATTAAAAAAAAAAAAACGAAAACACGAAAATTAGAGCAGTTGTAATCATTCTTTTTTATGTTTCTTTTCGTCAAAATACCTCAATACTCGTAGCGACGCTAATTCTTCACCTTGACATGGAAAGAAAGCCCCATCTGCATTAGAACGTCTTCAATTGTGTTTTTTTGTTAAGTTTTTTTTTGGACAAAATTGTCTTTCTTGGCCTTCATTCGTCCGACGTGAAGTTGTGCCGCAAATGCCCAATGTTTCGCACGAGCGACAGTTCAAAAACAGGCTCACGGAAAAAGGTAATTTTTTTCCGACACCTATTTTTTTATATTTTGTATGTTCTAAAATCATGTGAGGGTTTGTAGGTGTCTAGTATTTCAAGTAAAGCAATGGGAATGAAAGGGCACACATTCGTTCGCTGTACTGATGGCTAGCTCCTGGTTAGCTCAGTAGGTAGAGCGCTACGCCAGTCTTGGAGAAGTGGAGGGTCGGTGGTAAAATCATGTGAGGGTTTGTAGGTGTCTAGTATTTCAAGTAAAGCAATGGGAATGAAAGGGCACACATTCGTTCGCTGTACTGATGGCTAGCTCCTGGTTAGCTCAGTAGGTAGAGCGCTACGCCAGTCTTGGAGAAGTGGAGGGTCGGTGGTAAAATCATGTGAGGGTTTGTAGGTGTCTAGTATTTCAAGTAAAGCAATGGGAATGAAAGGGCACACATTCGTTTGCTGTACTGATGGCTAGCTCCTGGTTAGCTCAGTAGGTAGAGCGCTACGCCAGTCTTGGAGAAGTGGAGGGTCGGTTCCTGGACCAGGAGGATATTTTCAGTGGCGACAAGTTGCCTAGAAGGCGAGTTGTGTGCTTCGTTGGAGGTAAAAGTAAATTTACGTCTACGTAAAAGTGTTTCACCTTGAAGATTTTCTAAAAATTATTTATGTACTTCCTGTCACAAATTGTGCGCAGTGTTAACAAGAGTAGTGGTACATTACGTGGTTCGTCACAGTGGATAAGTTTTCGCTTTAGTGAAGCACTTTGTAAAGCCGTGCACTCACGCCTGAAGTTCTTAGTAATCTGGGTATCATCATGAATAAAAACGCGTATAAACCAAATTTATGTAATTTAAGAGATATACGAGGGGTGATCAAAAAGTTCCGGGACTGATTTTGTTGCGTAGAAAGTGAGGGCAGTACAGTGATGCGCGCTCAGCAGTCGAAGGAAGGGACCTTCGTGTCTCATTATACCAAAGGGCGTCGCTCTGTGGACATTTGGAGCGGCGCTACACTAGTTTGTTTGACCACATGCACGAGCATGATGGCGATCTTTGCATACACTGCAAACCAAGGCAAGAACGAACATCAATTATGCGTCAAACACGAAAAATATAAAACAGAGACCTGTGAAAGGATTTAGAAGGCTTATGTCAAAAAGCAGTGAAGGGTGTGAGTTGTTTTAAGTGGCACTCGCGCTTCAGGAACGGCAGAACATCGCTGGAAGACGGAAGAGCGGTGGGGCGACTTTATCCGCCCTCTCCTTGACTTCAGTGACGTTCTGCCATTCTTGAGCCGCGAGTGCCACTCAGAACACTCGCACACCTCACTGCTTTTTGACATAAGTCTTCTAAATAATTTCCGAGGTCTCTGTTTTAGATTTGCCGAGTTTGACGTAAAATTGATGTTCGTTTTCGCTTTGGTTTGCAGTCTATGGAAAGATCGCCATCATGCTCGTGCATGTGGTCAAACAAACTAGCGTAGCGCTGCTCCAAATGTTCACAGAGCGACGCCCTTTGGTATAATGAGACACGAAGGTCCCTTCCTTCGACTGCTGAGCGCGCATCACTGTGCTGCCCTTACTTTCTACGCAACGAAATCAGTCCCGGAAGTTTTTGATCACCCCTCGTATTTTTGATCTAACTGAGTGTTCTATTATTTCAATCACTTTACCTTAAAATAATGATTTCTACTTTTGGACTCGCGCAGGGCCGTCTATTCGCCCAACAATAATAGCTTTTTCATTTAGTTTTAAAGAGCGTAAAGTGGTCAAATGGTCTCGAAAGAGAAGCAGCAAGCTCGTGTTAAGACACAGCGTTTATACTGGTCAATGAAAGATCGAGCTAGCTTAGATTTCTAACACAGTCTGTCTCTCTGTGACTGTCTATCTCTCCCTCGTTCTTTCTCTCTCCCTCTCTTTGTTTCTCTTTCTGCCGGTCTGCGTGCTTTTGTGCGCACCCGAAGTTTTTGTGTTTCCTCCTTTTGAATTTCAATTTCCTTGCATAGGAGGCCAAAGAACTGACCGAATGAAGTGGAAGGTAGTAACAAATCTCCTTTCTGATTCTCAGAAGAGTACCGTGCTTTGTTCGTGTTCAACGTTATATACATTTTCCTTGTTTGGCTATTTTTTAATCAAATACAAAATGCACGCTTGTGAAAAGCAATAAGTAATAAACAAGCGATAAATAAAAATATATTTTGTGAAGTTTATTTGTAGGAAAAAAAGTATGGTTTAAATCATGGCAGTGAAACTGAAGTACTTCAAATCAGGATTTAAATTCTGCTTAAAACAACGTACGAAACCATTTTGATTTTGATTTTCTACCATGCTTTGCACGAGCCTGTACGAAATTCAGAACATAAAGTACAACTTTAAAGTTATTAAAACGACGAGTTTGGGATGCTGGGAAGTTTAAAACGCACGGTGACTCGTCAGTTTCTTTCACTGCCGTGAACCGACAGCTTAGAATCACTAGGAAATTCGTGGATTGTGCATTTCATCATATGCACCGCGTGGCAGACAATTTAATTAATAACAGTGAAGAGCAAACACGAGTCAACAAGAGTCATATTCATAGACTTTCCCTTATGTGATTGGTTGATCACAAGTAACAAGCGGCCTTTCAACTCCTTGATTAGGTTGCCACGGTGGGATCGTCGTTTCTGTAGTGTAGCAGGAACCTCTGCTAGGACTACTCGCTCACCTCTGTATTCTTTACTGCAGCGCCCTTGGGAAAAGAAGGTAAGGCAGATATACTAAAATGCACAGACAAACTACGCAAACTTCGCGGTGGTGATGGCATATCGGTGTTTCATGGGCAAATTTTGTGCTTTTGAGCACAGCAGATGACACAAGAGCGAGTTTCGTGCTTTGAACGGGCCTGCCGAGCGGTGGCTATCCGTTCGAAGAACCACGTCTCATCGACAGATTGTTTCGTATACTTCGACATCTCATCGACAGTTTGTTTCATCGAAAGCTTCCCGCGATGGTTTCGTCGACATACCTTGCGGCTTTTTGTCGAAAGTGTGTCCGCTCACATCGCCTCTGTCGCCGGCATCCGGATTGGCTTAGCTTGCCGAATCTTTGACGGTTCCGATGAAGACTGGTGCAAACTAAGGCCTGAGATTATATTACAGTTTCTCCAAGCGGCGTGAGGGGTTTCCGCGGGCAGCGTGGGGTGTTTGAAAGCCCAGGATTAGGGCTTGCGAATTTGTTTTCTCCCTGTCGGAGCCGCCTGAGTGAGTTCGCTTAAGTTTCGGTATCCTACCAGAGAACCAAATGAGGGCGGTAGTTCAATTACATCCACTTCGCAAAAAAACAACAAACAAAAACGTTATCGACGAAACGTCGCAGTTGCATGCGTGCACAAAACATGTTCCCAGGAAACATCGCAGTGTCAACGAAACGCATGTTCGTAAAATATGTCAGTGAAACGTGGTATATGAAATGTTTTGCACGAAACGTGTTTCGACGAAACGATATGGACCGTTGGTGAGCACACGAGTTTCTGCAGTGAAAGAGTATTTCAAGGCACTATGTTCGCTCGTCTAGTTTCTGCTTTGCTCGCACTTATAGTGAAGCAGCTTGCCTTCTGCATATGGGCAGTACCAACCCCTTTTCACGTGACCACACGCTTGTTTATCAATACTGATTTGGTTTCTAGTTTACTCTACCTTTCAGCTCGGATTAGTGAAAAACCTACACTACTGGCCACGTGTGTCACAATCAACACGCAATGTTCACATGTGGCCGCTCGCGTGCGTAAACGTAAATTATGTCATTTTACGCCTGAAACTGGGGTGCAGAAAAAAAAAAGTTTACTCGAAGGAAAAGAAACAGAGGAGAACATCTCAAACTCAGCTAACTGGTTTATTTCTCAAGTATCATATATATATATATATCCACACAGTCACTCTCAACCACCTTGTACGAATGTGATTGAAAATGAGTACGTGCTTATATATAGGATACTTGAGAAATAAACCTTTGCATTTAATTGCTTTATATTCAGAGCCTTAAAAATAAAAGCCGTTCACCAATGTTGGTGTTAGACGGATGGCAGCTGATAAAACTCGTTTGTTCTACTGATGCCTAACTCCTGGTTAGCTCAGTTGGTAAAGCACTTCACTGGAAATGGACAGGTCCCTGGTTCGATACCAGGACCAGGCGGATTTTTTCGGCCACGCACCAGTCACCTAGCTGTGTTTGGAGATTTGTGTTTGTCCTTTGTCGCCCTTGTTCTTCTCCTCCAGGGAGTATTTTCGTCACGTAGCGCTCCCCGCTAATGTTTCTCGGAAAAGACTGCGGTTGCGTAAGCTGCCGCGGACAGGGCAGCGTACGACGTCTTTCATATAGACCATTTGCTGTTTACAAACATGAACTGCGGCTTGCGTCCCAAGCGACTTCCGGTCCCTCCGTCTTTGCAAGCCTGTCCAGCTTGCTTATGTCACCTGTGCTAAAAGGCATAAAAGCTACACGGATAACAAAGTTGGAGATTTAAGAAGGACATTCGGTTGTACAATTTGACGTCTTGGAGGTGGCAAGTTGGCTAACAAAATATTCGAAACATTTTAACAGACATCCCGCTTCTTCGTTCTGTTGGCGTTCATCTGGAGGATCGGTGTTTAAACGCTTCCTCAACATTTCATTCAAAGGTGTCAAGGTGAGCTTTGTTCATTCTTTTTTAAAACCGGAGGTTCGCTGGGACGCTATAGATTGGAGCACCGCCTGGTGGCGTTTGCAAAGAAAAGGGTCTATATGAAAACGTTTTGGTACAGTGCGTTTACTTTTCTTTCGACAATTATTTGGTATAGTGCAGTGAGCAAGCGTTGTAGGTGATACCACAGCTTCGCTGGCCCACCATTCTCACAGCGTGGATTGGAGCCCCGATTTTTTTTTAGCAACGCAGAGTTAGAATTTTTTTATTTGTTCTATCGGCGACGTGCGCGATCGACAGCGTCGCTGTGGTGGCCCTTCCACAATTGGCCGAATGCTGACTATGACGTCAGCAAAAGATTTCTAATCGACAGAAATAAGAGCAACGTAAGAACTGCAATTCTGACTTTGTTGTCAGTGTAGGTTTCAGAGCGCAATGATTTCAAGCTTCCACCATGCCCATTACAAGCACCATCGAAATTGTTGTTCGCAAGTTAATGACGTGACGATTGCGAACCAAAGGAGGGCGCCACCAAAACATCTCGTCGCTAATTGTAAGCAATCAGGAGATATAGCTTACACCACGCCTGAATGTAATAAATTACAAAAAGCCGCCCTCCCACCCCCCAAAAAGTTATTTTCTTTCTTTTTTTACAGCAAATATAAATTAGGTATCGCCGAACGCTTCTTCTCCGCCCAAAAGTTAGCACTAGAGGTCCGAACCAGATGCCATAGTTTCAACCCGATCCGATGCCTCATAAGTGATTTTCTGAAACTTTCGAAAGGAAAACAGGGCCAATTTTTACCCGTTTTCCGTTTCTGGTGCTATAGGGCTCCACGTGTTCGAGAGCTCTGTCGGCCGCAGTTTTTGCACTGAAATTTAAAAAAAAAAATCACGTAGCATTTTAATACTATAACCATTCGTACTGAAACTTTGGCATTTGATTGGGATCTCAAGCGCTACCTTCGGACGGAGAATGAGCGTTCGGCAATGCCTTGTTTAAGTTTACACTAAAAAAATTAAAAAAAAACTATTTTTTTGGGGGGTGTACATTTTGCCCTATAGAATGCAAACATTACAGCCTAAGTGTACAACCTCTAACTTGCGATGCACTTGAGAGTGTAAAATGAACTACCAACTAGACCATTCGTCAAAGCTACTAGATAATCGTGCCCAAACTATATTGTCACAAATGACAAGTGATGAGGCGACAAAAACTGAAGTAACTAAGTGTTTAATGGGGCGAACTTGTGCCCAAAACAAAAAAGAAAAAGAAGATAACAATAGAGCGTCGCGGGCGTCGATGGCGGCGTAAGAGCAGGATCGAACGCGGGGGCGAAACTGACTGCAGCTTGCCACGGGGAGGACCTTTTGTAGCCGCGTGGGTCTCTGGAACATTCGGCCTAGCAGATTCGGCGCGTAGAACATTCTAACCTAGAACAAGCAACACGGTTCTCGAAGTTACCAGAAATCTGTATTGAAAGCATAAATAGAAGACGCGGCGCACCCAGGAATCGAACCCTGGGCTACCGCGCGAGAGTCAAGTGCGGTAACCACTCGGCCACGCACGCGCTCGCTCGCCGACGCGCGTGGCATTACTCCCCCCTTTAAAAAGGCATTGTCTTAATGCCACGTAAAAGGCAACAAAACAGAGCAAGACAAACAAAAGAATGGGAAAATACTAAAGCTGGCAGAACACAATCATATCAAGCGTTGCACATGATCACAGTTCACAGTCTTATCGCGCGTAATACGGCTTGAGGCGCACGACGTGGACGGCTTCCGGTCGTCAAGGGTGGCGTGACGAAGTCCGTGTTCCGTCGGGCATCACCTCGTAGTTCAGATCCCCGAGCCGACGAAGCACTTTGTAGGGTCCGAAGTAGCGCTTCAGGAGTTTCTCGCTTAGACCGCGTCGTCGTATCGGGGTCCAAACCCACACGCAGTCTCCGGGCTTGAAGCGAACGTCGATCCGGCGAAGGTTTTACCGGGTAGCGTCGACACGTTGTTGATCTTGAATTCTTAGCCGGGCGAGCCGGCGAACTTCTCCGGCGTGTTGAGCAACCACCTGGGCGTCGGGGATCCCATCGTCAGCTGGTCCGTGGGGTAGCATTACGTCGAGCATGGTCGTTACCTTCCTGCCATGCACCAGCTGAAACGGGGTTACTCCTGTGGTCTCTTGCACGGCCGTGTTGTAAGCAAACGTGACGTAGGGTAACACCTCGTCCAAAGTCTTGTGCTTTACGTCGACATACATGGAGATCATGTCGGTGATAGTTTTGTTTAGCCGCTCTGTTAGTCCATTTGTCTGCGGATGGTAGGCAGTGGTTCGACATTGGCCGGTGCCACTGAGACGAAGGATCTCTTGCGTCAGCTGGGCCATAAACCATGATCCACGGTCTGTAATGAGGACTTCGGGGGCACCGTGCCGGAGGACAATGGACTCGATGAAAAACTTGGCGACTTCCACAGCTATACCTGATGGAAGGGCTTTCGTCTCGGCGTACCATGTGAGATAATCTGTGGCGACGATTATCCCGTGGCTTCCCGACGTTGACAGCGGGGAAGGGCCAAGTAAATCCATTCGGATCTGCTGGAACGGCCTGGACGGGGGAGCAATCAGATGCAGAAGTACTGACGGCTTCGTCGGCGGTTTTTTGCGTCGCTCACTCGTGGCATGATAGAAGGTAAAGGTGAACGGTCTTCGGTAGTCTCGGCCAGTAGTACTTTCTCGAATCCTGGCGAGCGTCATGCTGTAGCCAAGGTGTCCAGCCGTTGGGTCGTCATGACATCCTTGGAAGATTTTGTCTCGAAGGCTGGCAGGAATAACCAACAGCCATGCTGTGTTGTTGTTGACGAAGTTCTCTTTGTACAGCACCCCTTGTCGCACGGAGAAAGTATGCAGGATTTTTAAGAAAGCACGAGGAACCGTACTCGCTTGTCCCTCTAAGTGCTCGATGAGCGCTCGCCGTTCAGGGTCGTCTCGTTGGAGTGCTGCCATGTCGCTGACGTCCAAAGCGCCGAGGAAACAGTCAACGTCGTCGTCTTCCACACAGGCAGGACCGGCCTCGACAGGCAGTCGGCGTCATTGTGCTTCCGGCCGAACTTATGCACAACGGTCATGTCGAACTCCTGCAGTCGTAGGCTCCACCGGGCGAGGCGTCCGGAGGGGTCTTTCAGATTTGCGAGCCAGCAGAGCGAGTGGTGGTCCGTGACCACGCGAAAAGGACTTCCATACAAATATGGGCGAAACTTTGTTATTTCCCAGACTAGAGCAAGGCACTCCTTTTCTGTTGTTGAGTAGTTCCTCTCCGCCTTAGACAGCGTCCGGCTCGCGTATGCGATGACTTGCTCTGCCCCGTCCTGCCTTTGAACTAGTACCGCGCCAAGTCCGGTGTTACTGGCGTCCGTGTGGATCTCTGTATCAGCGAACTGGTCGAAATGGCCAGGAATCGGGGGCGTCTGCAGTCTTTGTTTGAGCTCATCGAATGACTGCTGTTGTTCTTTCGTTCATTCAAACTTTACGGCGTCATTCGTGAGGTGCGTCAGCGGTGCGGACAGTTTGGCGAAGTCCCTAACAAAACGTCTGTAGTGGGCACAGAGTCCGAGAAATCTTCTCACGGCCTTCTTGTCAGAGGGTGGCGTAAATGCAGCTACGGCGCGGGTCTTCTCGGGGTCAGGGAGAACACCTTTGTTGTTCACGACGTGGCCAAGGAACTTTAGTTCACCATAGGTGAACCGACACTTTGTTGGCTTGAGTGACAGGCCGGCGGTCTTGATGGCTTGAAGCACGGCTCGAAGTCGTTTCAGGTGTTCGTCCAAATCCCGTGAAAATACAACGACATCGTCATGTAGACGAGGCAGCTCTGCCATTTCAGACCTGCCAGCACAGTGTCTATGACACGCTGGAAGGTGGCTGGTGTTGTACAAAGTCCGAACGGCATCACTTTGAATTCGAACACTCCGTTGGGATTGAGGAAGGCAGTTTTCTTCCGGTCGCGTTCGTCGACTTCCATCTGCCAGTAACCAGTCTTCAGGTCCATTGACAAAAAATATCGGGAGTGGCGCAGCCGGTCCGACGTGTCGTCGATGCTGGGGAGCGGATAAAAGTCCTTCTTAGCCAGAGCGTTCAGTCGACAATAATCCACGCAGAACCTCAGAGTTCCATCTTTCTTCTTTACAAGGACGACTGGGGACGCCCACGGACTTCTTGAGGATTAAATGATGTCGTTGTCGAGCATTTCCTGGACTTGATCTTGAATTACCTTCCTTTTCTTTAAGGAGATTCGATACGACGACTGGTGGACAGGAAGCGCGTCGTCGTCGGTAACAATGCGATGTTTCGCCATTGGGGTTTGGCGAACTTTCGACGATGTGGCAAAACAGTCACTGTATTCAGCGAGGAGATCAAGCACTGGCCGGCGCTTAGGACCTGGGAGGTCGGGGTCAATGTCGAGCTGCAGCGGCGATGAGCTCTTCTGTTGTGACGACGAGGTTTCCTCAGAGATTGCAGTGACCACGGCTGGCGTCCGAAGCTCCTCAATGTGGCCTACGGTGGTACCCTTCGTTAGGTGTTGCGGCTCCTCTCGAAAGATTGTCACGAGAGCAGTTGTACGTCCTTCTTGGGGATCCACTACGCCTCGTGCGACGCCAATTCCCTTTTCAAGGAGCAGTTGGATGCTGCCTTTCAGAAGAGCTTCACCGCGCATGGCTGCATCGGTTACGACGGCGACGAAAACACTCGACCGTGGCGGCATGTTCACATGGTCGGCGATAACTCGGATCGCGGTTGACGTCGTGTTGGTCTCCACCGGCAGCAAAACAGGCTTTCGCAGCGTCGACTGGTTTGCCCCGAGGTCGATGACTGCACCATACTCGCAGAGAAAGTCCATTCCGAGGATTACGTCCCTGGAACAGTCTTGCAGAACGACGAACTTCACAGGACACGTCTCACCGTGGATCTCGACGCGAGCAGTGCATCTCCCGACTGGTGTGATGAGGTGTCCTCCGGCGGTTCGTTTTTGAGGTCCATCCCACGGTGTCGTGAATTTTCGAAGGCGGCGGGAGAGCCTCCCACTGAAGACTGAGTAGTCTGCTCCGGTATCCGCGAGTTCCGATGCGTCGAGGCCGTTGATAACAACGTTTAGGTTGTTGGACACTATTGCAGGGTCGTCGTTGTGATGCGGGGCTTCGGGCGAGGGAGTGCTCCGGCGTTCTTGGAGGCT
Source organism: Ixodes persulcatus (assembly GCA_013358835.2). NCBI lineage: Eukaryota > Metazoa > Arthropoda > Arachnida > Ixodida > Ixodidae > Ixodes > Ixodes persulcatus. Next base: position 113,383 of record JABSTQ010007512.1, read on the forward strand.
CTTTGCTTCGGTCGTCTTCGGCAACGCCACCTCCAGGCGTTGCCGCACTTAGTTTTCCCGGCGACGCAGGGAAGAGAGGCTCTCTCGGCGAAGTCGGGGAGCTGGAGACGCTGAACGTCGTGGTGATGGTGAGCGGGATTCACGGCGGAGCGACGGCGCTGAGGGGGGCAAGTGTCGGAGGTACTCCTCGATGTCATGAGGGCGTTCGCCGTGCCTCGGGCGTGGATCGTTCGGGTGGAACCCACGCAGCCCCATTTGCCAGTAGGGACAACGGCGGTAGATATGGTGGGCCTCGCCGCAGTGGTAGCACAACGGGCCTCGATCGGCCGTTCTCCACACGTTGGTCTTCCTCGGCAAGGGTCGATTCGGGTGGACGTCCTAGACTTGTCCTTCCTGGCGACGAGGATACTGCAGCCTCGGAGGGTCTCGTCGGGGTGGCGCCGTGGCCTGGCGGTTGGCTTGCGGTGGACGTCGGGCCATGGCGGCGTAGCTCAAAGTCTGTTCTGGCGTCGTCGTGTTGATCGGAACTTCAGGTTGAAAGGCTCGGTGAACCTCCTCTCGGACGATCTCGGCGAGCGAAATTGAGGTCGGCCGATCCGCAGCGGGGAGCATCTTGCGGATTTCTTTCCGGACGACTTCACGGATGATGTCACGGATGCCGGGGAGGTCGGTACCAAGGTCGGATCCGGATGTCGCCAGAGTAGTTACGCCAGGGTGTCGCTCGTAGTGTCTGGCTCGTGCTAGTAGGGCACGTTCTATATTCGTCGCCTCCGTCACAAACCCGTCGACAGTTATCGGGGGATTGCGAATGAGACCGCCGAATATCTCGCTTTTCACACCCCTCATCAGGTGTCGCAGCTTCTTCTCCTCTGTAGCCTGAGGATCGGCGCGGGCGCTCAGGTGAAGAACATCCTCGACGAAGCTGGTGATGCTTTCATTCGGGCCTTGGGCTCTTGTTCGAAGGATGAATTCGGCCCTCTCGCATCGGTGTTGGCTGGTAAACGTCTTCTTTAGTTCTTGCTTGCACACCTCCCACGAAGTTAAAGAGGCCTCGTGGTTCTCCAGCCAGTACCTCGCAGTCCCTTCCAGCGAGAAGCAGATGTTCTGCAAGCACTGTTCAGCTGTCTACCCGTTATGACGGGCTATACGTTCATAGTGTTGCAGCCAGTCCTCGATGTCCTGGTGGGCGTCCCCGTGGAAAGGCGTCGGAGTCTGGGGTGCGACGGGCAGGTAGATGACGGCTGAAGCGGCCGGGGTCTGCGACTGGTTGGCCATCGTCGTCTTCTTCAGCCTGGGCTTGTCCGGCAGCAGACCCAATTCAGGGGACTGACCTCTGGTACGACGGCTTCTTCGGGCTCCGGTGTCTTCGGCGATGTGTAGCCTTCCGGGGCTGTGTACGTCGCTTGGCCGGGATGTCTTAGGAGGAGTACGCTCAACGGGCTTAAAATGCACTACCCCGCACCTCCACAAAAATGTCATGAATGACAAGTGATGAGGCGACGAAAACTGAAGTAACTAAACGTTTAATGGGGCGAAGTTGTGCCCAAAACAAAAAGGGAACAGAAGATAATATAGAGCGTCGCGGGCGTCGATGGCGGCGTAACAGCAGAATTGAACGCGGGGGCGAGACTGACTGCGGCTTGCCACGGGGAGCACATTTTGTAGCCGCGTGGGTCTCTGGAATATTTGGCCTAGAAGATTTGGCGCGTAGAACATTCTAACCTAGAACAAGCAACACAGTTCTTGAAGTTACCAGAAATCTATATTGAAAGAATAAATAAAAAAAGCGGCGCTCCCAGGAATCTAACCCTGGGCTACCGCGCGAGATTCAAGTGCAGGTAACCGCTCGGCCACGCACGCGCTCGCTCGCCGTCGGCGTGGCAATGTTTACCATAGTCACAATCCAGCCCTGGATTGTGACTATGGTAAACATTTCTGCACGCCACTAGTTGGTCTGCGCAAATCACCAAAGTAATATCGCTACATTGCCTAAAC